>NAGG01000057.1:0-64824 GCA_003031705.1 Calonectria naviculata
AAGAAATAATAACTTTATAATTATTATAATAATATTTAAATTATTAAATAATTTAATTAAAATTTAATAAATATTTTAATTAATATATATAAAAATAAAAATAATAAATATTTATAAATAACTTTACTTAAGCTAAGAATAGTAAATTAAATAATAAAAATAAATATATTTTTTAAATTATATATAAAAATAAGTAAGGGGCTAAGAATTAGCTCCCTGCTATAGTCTGCTATAAAAGGTTGCTAACTAAGGGTGATATGGTTGCTAATTAGTGGGGGCCTTTTTATATGGCACATCCTACACGCGACGGTGACAACCCCAAGTATCTTGAGGGCCCCAAGTTTATGAAATATCCTGTTTGTTAGATCATTCTGTTCAAAATGTCATGCGATATTCCAAAGAGAAGAAAAAGCAAGTACCGTCATGGACAGTGATTGAGTGGGGTGTGGCTGCGCACTCTCCGTACACTCCGGCTTGGCCGCATTGTCCGTCAGCCCGGCCACTTGTTTTCTCCGCCGAAGGTTGACCTCGGTGATATTTCCCGTAGCCGATACGAGGGAATTGTCATTGTTGCCTATTGGTGCGTTTTGGAGTCCAAGGCCCGGTAGCATCGACACGTCAGACGAGCTACAGAGCAGACTCCAATATCCCAACAAGCCGCTTGCCTCCTCTCATCCTCTTCCTCAGCTCACATCTAGGAGGGCCTCTCAGATACAGATACCGCTTTTATGGATGGACAAAGTATTCACGTTGCGCCGTGGCGTATACTCTTCACTGTGAGTTGGATGCCGTTACCGATGAATTTCTCCGTCGCCTCCATCTTGGCCGCGGCCCCCGAGGTGGCAGCCGACTTTTCCATCTCTACCGCGACAATAAACAAGGCCAATGCTGGAGTCTTGGGGGCCATGGCGATATCGCCCCTTATTTGGTTCCCTATTGGAAGTCTAATCGGACGACGTGCCGCATACCTGGCCGCGGCTTGCCTGTTGTGTCTTTGCTCGATTGGATCGGCACTGGCACCAACCATCTCAGCCTTCATATGCATATGGGTACTGGGCGGCACGACCGGGATGGTATTTCTCATCGCTGGCCAAACTATCATTGCCGACATATTTGAGCCGGTACGTTCATCTCCCCGGAACTGTATTCTGGTTACTTACTCGTGCTCTCAAAGACAGCCAGAGGGGGCGCCGTGGGACTCTTTATAGGTAGCCATGTCAGCGCTCAAATGATAGGTCAGTTTTCAATGTCCATGACAAAATATAACTCTTAACTAACGTAGACAGCCCCTTTGACTGGTGGCATTCTCTCTACCTACACCACATGGAGGACGATATATGGGTTACAGGCTGGAATGGCTGCATTGGTACTTACACTTGCCTTCTTTTACATTCTTCACGACTTGCCAAAGGCTACACACCAGGGGGGCACCGAGGCCCGCTATAGGACAGACCTCAGGCTCTTCAGCCCACTCCCAGTTTTCAGGGTCTTGAAATACCTAGATGTTCTTCTCTCGGTAAGCCAATCTGCGGCTAGATGCGGAAATAAGTCATCCAGCGCTAACATGATGACATCAGAATATATGCTGCGGATTACTTTCATTCAATCTCTATGGTATTCTCGGTGCCGTCCGCTTTGCGATCAATGATAGATTTGGCTACTCGTCGCCGCTAGTCAGCAGTCTCTTCTTTCTTGCCCCAGGGAGCGGCTTTATTCTTGGCAGTGTTTTTGGAGGATTCTGTTCTGACCGTGTCGTCAAGCACTACATTGTGAAGCGTCAAGGTGTCCGCATACCCCGAGACAGATTGAGGGCAGGATTGGTCAGCATGCTTCTTATTCTGCCCGGTGGAAACCTAGTATTCGGCTGGTGTTTGCAAGAAAGAGTCGGTGGCATGGCTCTCGCGGTATTCAGTGCTTTTGCCGCCGGGTTCGGCCTCATGTCATCTATGAGCAGTTTGAATGCTTATGCAAGTGGTAAGTATACCAAAAATAGTGATTTGAGTGGCTGATAACTGGTATTTAGAGGTTCATCCCAGCATAAAGCGAGAGATCATAAGCTGCAAGTATATCTTTCAGTACGCCTTCTCGGCCGTTTGTATTGCCACCCGCCTGCTCACATTGAAAACCCTAGGGGTAGGGTGGGCTTTCTCCATAAGTATGTATTGATACTATCAATCCATGGCTCACTGGGTACTAACTTTCCAGCTGCACTTATTGCCGTTCTAAGCGTACTAATTGTGCTCGGGATCATCACATACAAGCCAAGCAGCGAGGAAGCTGCTGGCAGTGAAATTGACAGCACAACGTCGTAACAGAGTAGATAATTGGTTGCAAAATACGAGAAACCCTGTGATTAAAAGTTTTATGAAGCATTTCATTCCAGTTGTTGGCTTATGATGGAAGTCTCAGTTTCGTTTAAAGCCAGGACCATGAACCCTGCTTCTAAGATGTGTTCAGGCCACACAATTATTGTACAGTAACATAGGCAAGCTGTGCGTATGAGATTACAACACACGATTTCTAGGGAGGAAATTAGGTAATAAGGGACTTGATTTATCCCATATGTATCGGATATGAACGTTAAAATGATGGTCTATACGGTTGCCATAACAATTCCTAAAGTCCCTGGACTTGTTTGAGTGCTCGGTAACAACAATAAACGTGGTTATTACAAAACGCAATCATGGATTTTTGTAGGGACTAGTGAAACCGAGAATTTATAATTGAGTAAAACCACACATCTTCTCAGGACAATCAAGCTGGCTGCTTCAGTTGATGTCTCTGGTTCGAGTCAAAAATCTTGATTGGAGGCGCCCTCTCAGGATACAGCCAGGTGGTCCGTCTTGCCAACCAGCCAGACTATCCCCCACTTTGGCCCCACTTCAACTTACCCTAGACCTCAGTCCTCTTGCCTCGACACAATCTCTACAGTAGCTGGTGATTTGTAAAATTTTGTAAACAATGTGCAGGGTATCAAGAAGTATGAGTCACCATTATAGTAGTAACCATCTCAAGGTAGGAGAGATTCGTGGTCAAAACTCTGCCTGTAAGCAATTCATGATAATGGCATACACTGCTGTTTAACAAGAGAAGACAAGACAGCACGATCGATGACTAGAAATTTCAGATGAAAGATAACCAGAGTCTTTCGTTTAGTACGATGTTGTGCTTGTCATTTGGAAAACTTCTACTGATTGAATGCGATCTGTTCCGCTAGACCTGCCCAAAAGTCCATCTCGAACTCCCAGGGAAGGCAACCAGCCTCGGAGTTGAGTATTCCGATGGAGTCAGCGTCTGGAAGTGTCTCAGAGCCAAGTGCGCTACTCCCCAGCCTCCTGTTCATAACTGAATCCAGCAAGCTTTGGATAGTTCGGGTGGCAAGCGTGAATAAATCGAAGTTGGGGTTTCCAGACTGTATCCATGCACCCAGCCGAATTTCTGCCACAAGCACGGCCAGATCTTGCACGAGTTTTGACAAAGACAGTGATGAGGTATTCGTACGGAAAAGAGTGTGATTCTTTAGAAGCGCCATGGAGGCGACTCCTGCGGCTGACAGCCCATATTGTGCAACCTGCCTAGTCATTAACCATCTGTTTAATCCTGGGGGAAAACTGATGTAATATGTGACCCAAGCTTACCTTCCATATCAAAGAGGTTCCAGAACTAACGAGGTGATCACGGAGAACAATCACTTCAACAGTAAAAGAGATCATGTCGGCGGCAATGATGAGGGCTGACTCTGTTATCTCCCCAATGTTCGGCTTGACCGCCAGTTCGAGGAGTAGAAGCGTGTGCAAGTAATCAAGCCGCGTCCCGGCGAGGAAGTCTCGAGCAAACGGACTAGAGTGGCAATCCTTCAGCTCCGTTGCGAGACGAAAGTGATGGGGTAGTTCGTGCCATTGATTTTCGATGCGTAACCGAAGTTCCCTTGAATAACTGGTGTCAAAATAAATGCCCAGTTGAAAGAAAACCCAACTGAATGTACCCACCTCGGCTTGTTCTCATCCCTGTGAGTTGGACCTTGAAAGAGAACACGGAAAATCGCCTCCTTGTGGCTGGCAAAGAGAGCGCAGCACCGGATATCTGCTGTATGATCGATCGGTTCTGTATCACTCGAGTTTCGACAACTTGCGTCACGTCCAGGCCCTTGCAACGAGTCTGCAGTCGCTGTACCGTCCGTACGTCTGTCCTGGCCCCAGGCACTGGCCAAGTTGGTCGGGATCTGAAAGTGGCAAAATTCGCTCATCAAGCGCGCAGGTCGACCCAAGAAGATTGAGAAATTCTTGTCCGTGGCGTAGATCCGGGCAAAGCATGCTCGCCGAAGTTCTGCGATGAAGGCTGGAATGTCAGAGCCGACTTCGTCGATCTTTTGGTGATAGCCGAGAGCGCAGAGGGAGCTGACAAGATCTCCCATTCTCCTCCACGCGTGGTAGCCTTGGTGGATGCGTCAGCGCAATCTTAAGAGAGGAATCAGGGCAAGGAAATAAGGGCTATTTCTCCGCGACTTACTCTGGTCCCCGTCTACCAAAGTGTGGACGATGAAATTCTCGAACTGGAGTATAAGTTGCAGGTCGTTCAAGCAATCGAGTGCTAGACATATTTCCAGACAGCAATCGCCCATATAAGATAATGTTCTCGTAAGTGATCGTCGCTGCTCTTCGGTCGCATAGAGCGGAATAAAACATGGTGTGTCCAAGATGGCTCTACTCGCGGCGGCCAGAAAGAGCCCAATCGTTTCTCAGCGTAGGCTATCACCAATAGTTTGGGCGATGAACTCATCGGGCGATAAGGTTCGACAGATCAAAACCTCCTTGTGAGTATTCTCTAGTAATCTTCTGGCTCGCTGTTGAGGTCCCCAATCCGCAATGCCATCATCTGGCGACAGTAACGGGCTAAGCGTGTCCTTGTTATACGATGCAATCAAAGGTCCAGCCAAGGTGAGATTGACGCCCTTATTCAATCAGCCACGGACTAGCTGGTGCAGGTTAGTGATGCTCAACTTGTCTAATCGATTCACGCAATGTGTTGCTCTATCGAGGAGGTCTTGATCTTTGAGCAAGTCTATGATAGGAGCCGAAGACGTGGAGCTTTCGAGAGAGCTGGACTGCGAGATAGGGGTTTCGACATTCGCGAGGGAAGATACTTGCTTCAGTATCCCCGAGTGGCTGTAGGGACCCAAGAAGCCGGGGTTTGGTTAGCGGTGAAGCGCCGTGGAGACTGTGGGTGAAGGGATGTTCGGAGGCGTTTCTGGTGACGGCCCTGTCGGTTCTCTCGCTTGTGATGCTTCTATCGACTCCTCCACATGTGTCGGCCGGCTTGTTGGTTCTTGACTGGGGACCCTAACAAGCGGTGGCATGTGTTTAGCGACAAGTCTCGTGAGGGAGCGGTATTGTACACAGAAAGCCTCTTACCTAACGTCCTCGTTTCTGGGGCGCCTCCGCTTGAAGGGTTGAGCCCGGTAAACACACCTGTCGGCGTGACCCCGGCTGCGGCAGCGGGCGCATGTGGGCTGCTCGTGTCCGCAGGCGTGTTTGGAACGCCGGCATGGCTCACACGCGGCGAGTCGAACAAACATGCCGCTCCGGTGGTTGAGTCTGTCAGGGATTCGAGAGTCAACGAGATACGACAAAATGGGCCTCAGACGCTGTTTCAAAGTTTTGACAGGATGGAACCATGAAGCATTATTTACTCCGGGGGGTGGGCGCACTTACTCCGCACGCCGCCGTGGATCGACACGCCGGTTACTCCGAAATCCTCTAGCGACGTTTCGCCGGTTACGCCGCAGCAAGCACCGCGCTAACACTGTGAACCACATGGACCATGTATATTTGAACCGAAAGCACAAAGCTGTGTCTGGCGACCACTACACAGTCTGTTTTGGAAAGTCGGGAAAGCTTCACCAAGCACAATCGAAAACAGAAGCCAGTCACAATGCCGTCTGCACAATCCATACTTCAGGATCCCAGCAGTAAGCCTGCCAATGTCAACGAAAAGCCTACCAAGGCGCGAATCCTTCAACCCCAACGAAATGAAATCGATCCGATGCAGTGGGGCGTTGCAGTGCCTTGCAACAGCGAAACCTTCAAAACTCAAGGGCATGCGCATAAACCGGTGTCCAAGGATTGCAGCCGTAAGTCCCTGTCTCTGTGCATGTCGAACCTGTGCGGACGTAAATGACTATCACTGACGCCTTGCAAAAATAGATCGCTTCACACTGGGGTCTTCCTCCCACAAAGGTTCGACGTTGAAATCAGCATTCAAATACCTCCAAGATCCCAACATCATCTCGCTAGGTGGCGGCGCTCCCTGCAGCGAATACTTCCCTTTCGACAAACTCAACTTTTCTGTTCCTGTGATGACCAGTGGCGAGACCAGCCCAACAAGTCACCCCGGCACCCAGACCCTCGCGGCTGGCAAACATGATATTCAAGATGGCCACAGCGTGTATGACCTCTCTGTGGCCTTAAACTATGCTGCTGGTAGTGGCTCGGCACAGCTCATTCGTTGGGTCACGGAACATGTCGAAATGGTCCACGACCCACCCTACAAGGACTGGCAATGCACACTCACAATTGGGAATACGGCTGCATTGGACGTTGCCCTGCGGATGTTTGCAAACCCCGGGGATTGCATACTGTCTGATATTTATACATACTCGTCGGCCTTTGAGGCTGCGTCGCCCATGGGTGTTCGCTTCGAAGGAGTAGAAATAGATGACGAAGGCATCATTCCCGAGCGGCTTCATGAAACCCTAGAATATTGGGACCCAGCCGTCAAAGGATCGAAAAAGCCTTGTCTCCTGTACATGATCCCGACCGGCCAAAATCCAAGGGGCACCACCCAGAGCCGTCAGCGTCGCAAAGATATCTACCGTGTCGCCCAGGCACATGATCTGCTCATTTTAGAGGACGATCCGTATTACTACCTTCAGCTAGAGCCATTTAATCATACGGGAGACTCATTGAAGACTGTCAAGTCCCCGGACCAGCTCTTGCGAGCTATATTGCCCTCATATCTCGCTATTGATACTGATGGTCGCGTTATACGAATGGATTCATTTAGCAAGGTTGTCAGTCCCGGCCTACGCCTTGGCTGGCTGACTGCCTCTTAGCAGGTCGTTGAACGATACAAGGCCCATACCGAGCTTGCGACACAGGGTCCGAGCGGTGTGTGTCAGCTGATGGTGTTCAAGCTTCTTGACGAGTATTGGGGCCATTCGGGGTTTTTGAAGTGGCTTATTCACCTTCGTATGGAATACTCAGGACGTCGAGATTGTATGAATATCTTATTTGACCGCTTCCTGCCCAAAGAAGTCGTGAGCTGGCGGCCTGCCGAAGCGGGAATGTTTGTAAGTTTCCATCCCGACTAAAGCGGTATTTTGACCTTAATTTACTATATACTAATAAAGAAATAAAGCAATGGCTGAAGGTTGACTGGCAACGCCATCCGGATGCGGCAAAAAAGTCTGCAAGGGAGATTGAAGATGCAATCTGGCATCATTGCATCGCCAAAGGGGTGCTCATGGGTCGAGGCACCTGGTTTTACAATAGCCCAGAAAGGCCTTGTGACGAGGTCTACTTCAGACTGACTTTCGCGGCTGCATCTCCTGACAAAATTGAGGCTGCAGTCGCACGTCTTGGTCAGGCATTCAGAACGATCTTTGAGCTTGATTCAGTGATGGATGTAACCAATATTGGAAGTTAAGAAATTGGTACCATCTTTAGACTTTCTCACTCGTTTAGAATATAATTGCCCTGTGCTTCATTGCTGTGCTCGTAAACCGATGGACCTTTGTTTAATGTCATAGATCAGCGGTCATCAGGAAATGACCATCAGTGTGATGGAAATATTTCACTTTGTCTGATTGGTTAGTTACGACATTATGCCTGTGTTGATTCAATTTTAAGACACACGATACGCATGTTAACGTATACATCACAGAAATGTGAAAAGTATGATTCTACCTAATCCTGGAATAACGGTAATCCTGATAATATTATCGTACATTCACAACAACACAGCACCGTCCAGGAATCATAATGGGACGTGGTTTATGAATGGTTGCGATGGCTCTAATACATGGTTAATCCTTATTAAAATATGCCGTGTTTCAGAAAGACACTTTTTAAAGCTATCCATATCAATTGAGGAAGGTGTGTTAGGCTATAGACATTGAGGTTCCCCTGATGCATTATTCGAATGACGCATGAGATGAAGAGTGACCTAGAACTCTTATATAGATACAAAAGATAATCTAAGTTAACAGTATGTTCCTGGAGATACATAGGTCTACCAGGCTAAGTAGAATTGGAGTTGTCTGCACATGACCATGCAGCCGAACCGCCCTCTGCCTTATACGAGTCGATAAGGGCCACTACCGAGCCATATGTGCCTCCAATCATTATAAAGGTACCAGAAAGGATCACGAATACCGCAAAGCCTACCATCAGCGCCCAAGTAACAGTTGGTGCCTTCTTACCACTGGTCCAGTTCATGTAAAGCCACATGCACCCCATTGGCTGGAATAACAGAAACGTACCGAGAAGAGCGCCTACAAGAACCACCAGTCCCTTGAATACCGGCACGGCACTCGCGATGATGTATGCAATCATAGTAACACCAAAATTGCAGCCAAGCCAAGTTGCCCAATGAGTCACGGTGTTGGCTACAAGATGGTCCGAACCTCGCAAAAGACGTACGAGGAGGTCCTTGCCAGCGATCTGCATATCATTCAGTCAATATGTCCATTTTGGTAAAGGTAGTCCCCGGAAAGCAGAGGGCACTCACGTGGGTTACAAGAGCTGTGCTGACAATTAACCCAGGGAGGGCAATGCCATAGCAAATCTTCTTGATCAAACCTCCTGCACTTCCTAGGGCAGGGGATTCCACGTAGGAGCCACAGTAATAGTAAACAACGCAGCCCACAATGAGATAGACTACGGTAACGGTAACTTGACACAAGACCAGAGATCTAGTATAATGTCGAGGGTCTCGCATCTCGGATGCAATCGCAAAGAACGACGGCGTGCCTCCGTAGGCGTAGATGAAGAGACATATGGCCGACATGGCTTCAGAGAACGATGGGTTGTTCGTGAGCTTGAAGTCAGACTTCCATTCTCCTGTTTGCGGTGCCGCAGCCGGTCGATCTTGGATGCCCACGGCAATGGTGACAATCATTACTAGACATGTTAGCATCAGCGTTATCTTGAAAGACGGCAATTCCTACCAGACACGACAAGGGAGACAAGTCCAATCCAAGCAAGCCAGCTGACACGGCCCAGGGTACGAATACTTGCAAAGGAGAACCCGGCAACCGCGGCAACAGCAACAAAAACTGTAGTGCATTCGCCATGATCTGAAAGCGCATTCAGACTGATGGATATGCTGAGCATGCCCTCCTAGGTACAGAGAGATAAAAGACCTATCATTGTGTGCAACCAATTATATTAATGCTTGGCTACATTATTTTCCAGCTACAGTCCATAACGCTCTAATAACTTATCACTCTTCTTCTAATCCTTAGCCTATTTATTATTTGCCTTTCCAACCTATTTATTGTACAACTTAAGGGACTTAATAATCACTTCCAGTTCTTTCTCGTTGACCTCTTGTTGATTCATCAGCTTGCCCTTTAGGGCGCGCAGCCAGGCTCTCATTGCTCTTGGGTTCTAATCCATGGCTGCTTTTCCAGACAGTTAGCTGCTGATCTTATCAGCGGTCGAGAGATACACTTACAAGCTGCGACAGAGATCTTTAAAGGCAGGATCTTGGGGATGACCGGTATTTGAGGTGCTATAATGTGTTCGGCGTTGGTAACTAGTTTGTTTAAGGATAATGTGAAAATTTTCCATTTTCAAGATCTGTTCGGCTTTTTATTCTTGTGTTGTGATTATTAATAGACTTTTATGCGCTTCGCGATACATCATAAAAGCTTAACAGTCGCAAAGCAGGTCGGTACCAAGATTCTAGAAAACGTTAAGCCACATTATTTTGGTCACTATTCCAAGGCTGGGCAGAAGCCTCATTACAACCTTATTCACTGTTTTTAACTCTTCGTCAATCATCCACTATGTCCTTCTCAAGAGAAGCTGGCCTCAATAGAAGAGGAAATATCAATAAAAAAACGATACTGAGCATGCCTGACCCAGCACCGAAGATCCAGACTGACAAAGGTTAAATGGATTCACGACGGCTTTGGGCCAAGACTTACAAAGAGCAAAAGCCCCCCCAAAGATCTCGCGTCCAATGCGGCCAAACATCAACTGGCCTGCGTCGTCGATGTTGTAGACTTCTCGGTGACGCAGCTTGAACACGCCAATTGTATAATTGGACCAAGTGGTGATACCTGCGATGGCGCAGAGGACGATAACACCGGGAATTATTCCCAGAGTGTCAAAGGCTGAAGGGATAGAGAGAACCCCAAGGCCAATCTGGGTCTTCATCATCAATGCCGCCGTTCCGAGCCATCCCACCTTCGAATGTTAGTGAACGCTAAAGCTTGCTCAACTAGAGTACAGATGCATTGTCCTTACATTACGATAGTTTGGTCCATCGTCGGTCAATTCGCCAAAGACAGCGTCCCGTCTCGTGTCAAACTCTTCATGGACCTCTCCTTGCGTCTGAGACGGCGCATGAGCCAGTGTCTGCAGGTCACCGTCTTTCTTGGACATGGTAGAGAATACAGGCAGAAATGTTGCCGAGGACTTTCCTGTGCAAAGAAGGCGTGGGATTACAGGATCGAGGTAAGATAAATTGCGGGGAGAATGCGGAGATGTTTGAGTCTTTTATATAACATCTTGATTGACCAGGTATTGAATCTGGGGCCCCGGACATCCTCTACAAAAGCGTACAAGTGGATTTCACCATCTTCAACCTTGCCATGTATGCGTGACAATTGCAAATGTGGGTCATCCAGGTGGTTACACTCATCTTGGTGCCAATGCTCCCGCTAGGCAATAACTCACATCTGTAAAGTCTGTTTACGCCGGATTCGCCGGTTACGCCGCGTTGGCGGAGAGTACAAACTAGCCTGTTAGCCGGAATTTGAGAGACTGGGGAAATTAACTCCAGGTGGGTCAGCACTTGGAAGCACCGCTGAAGTAGACGGAAGGATCTGGTAATGGGAAATAAATCCACCCTGAAGAGTGATAGGGGGGCTTTGTGTAGGCCGGATGCCTCGCCATTATCATGAAGCTATCCAATGCGGTTGGAAAGAAGCCTGCCCTAGAGGTCGAAAAAGTGAAGGCAATGTTCATTTTGCTATTTTATGGCTATCTGCTGCATCCAAGAGCTTCTAGGTCTAGCCTCAGTAGGATGTGTTATCCTAGAGCGCAAAGTCGTGCAAAGGACTTTGCCCAACATGGAGAAGCCCTGTAAAGACACAAACATGAGCGATTGGGACGACGTAATCCAATGCACCCCAGTCACGAAACGGGCCAGAGGCATGTCATGGTGGAGGCCAGAAACTGTTGCGAGAACGTGATAGGGCAAAGGCGACGTTTTTTCATAATCCACAATACTGCCAGTTTCGTTTGAATAAATGGAATGTGGCCTTGTCATAACGCGGACCCCGCGGACTGATTTGGCCCGCAAAGAAACGACTGTTTCAGTTGTTACCGGCGTGTTCGGACAGAGCTTGCGGAGTAATTTACTGGCCGCACTGCGGAGCTGGGCCCGTGATTCTGGCTCCATACAATGCCGCGGAAGACCAGAACCAGGCATACGGGCTATCAGCCTGGAGCCTGGGTTATCCGTATCTCCCTTAAATTACCATTCAAATTTCAAGGCAAAAAACCCTCCGTTCATAGGCTAACCTTTACTACGTCGGTGACACTCAGAAACCCTTGAAAATTAGGCGACACAAAGCATTAGGCAAGCGAGAAAAAGCAAAGTTCCAACCACAGGATGCCAGGCCCAACCATACCAGAGACCCAACATGCCTGGGCTGTTGTCGAGCACGGCAAGCCCCTTGAGAAAATCGAGATTCCCGTCCCTCAGCCTGTTGGGACTGAGGTCTTGATCAAGGTGACACACTGCGGCGTGTGCCATTCTGACTTGCATTTCTGGGAAGGGTCCTATGACCTGGGCGGTGGGAAGCGCCTGCATATCAAGGACCGCGGTGGGACATTACCTCGGGCCGTGGGTCACGAAATACTGGGTAGCGTAGCCAAGCTTGGGCCTGACACTGATTCTACAATCTCGATCGGCTCTAGTTTGGCAGTTTACCCATGGGTGGGCTGTCAGAAATGCAGCCGTTGCGAGGATGGAGATGATAACCTGTGCTTGTCCCAGAAGACATGTGGTGTCTTCACCAACGGAGGATTCGCGCAGTATATCATCGTCCCTCACGCCCGCTATTTGGTCGACTATGGGGACGTTGATCCTGCCATTGCTTGCACCTTTGGATGCTCCGGACTGACTGTTCTGAGCTCCATAAACAGACTGAAGCCCCTGCGACCCGAAGATCCCGTGCTGTTGATCGGCGCTGGCGGACTTGGCTTGGCTTGTATCTCGATGCTTCATGCCCTCGGTTATAAAAACATCGTCACAACGGATATTACTCCCGAGAAGCGCCAGGCTGCGCTTGACGCTGGCGCTCTTGCCGTTATAGACAGCAGTTCTCACGCGTCAAACCCCGTCAAGGAGGCCATGCAGGCTGTGGGAGGGCCCTTTTCTGGCGTCATCGATTTTGTGGGTAGTAACAAAACAGCCGAGTTCGGAATGGCTTGTGTTGGAAAAGGCGGAAAGGTTGTTATTGTAGGAATAATGGGAGGGGAGATGAAACTTTCCTTGGTCCCATTCACCTTTGGTGGCAAGTCGCTTGTTGGAAATGTCACTGGGACTCCCCAGAACCTTCGGGACGTGGCTGAAATCGCCCAAGGTGGCAATATGGCACCAATTCCGATCACCAAGATTCCATGGGATCAAGCCAACGAAGCGTTGCAGCAGCTACATGATGGAAATGTGACCGGTAGGCTTGTTCTGATGCATTAGAGTCTGCTGCTGCAAATCCAACGCAGAGACCCGAAATGGATATGCCAAATAAGATTGGGTACTTGAGATATTTTCAAAATCCAACACCGGAATTATCGCAACTTTAGTGAAGAGCAATAGTAGGCTGTATTTACATGTCTATGTAGGGAATTAGAAATGCGGGACTTTTTTGCCAATTGCATGCGCCAGCTTCAGACAAGGGAAAATTTAACGAATCATCCCGGAAAACGATATCGAAACCCTTGGCCAAGAAGGTTCCATGGGCCGTGTCTAACTGAAACATTGACGGCAGCAGCAAAAATGACGTAACACTCGACTAATGTATAGTTTACTGGTGACCTGTATCCTAGGGGATAGTGATAGACAAAGTCTTAGTCTGCTCTGGGTAATACTAGGCGGCATCAAGTATCGCTGAGTCATATTGTTAGACATGCACCCAATACACAATTCGTGTACCATGCCAGTGATGATGCCTAGATTATGCCTTAGCTATTAAATGCCCCAAGATTTCAAGAGCCAAATATATATTATGCTTAACCCTTGCCCCCAATTTCCCTGCATATTTCTATGTCACATACTCCCGGAACAGCATATAGACAACTACAGAGTTGGTTACTTCCTTCTCCGGGAAGGACAAAAAGACAGTCAAGTAAAGAGTAACTAGCAGAGGCAAATGATGCATACACAAGCTGCATAAGTTACAGTATAAGTGCACTAAGGCTTTGTGTCCTAACTCGTCTCACTTTCTCGCATTACACAATCAGGCTTCTTCTTGACCTGACTCTAATGGCTCCTGACTCATGCAAAGATAGGAGCCAGAGATTGCATTGAGTCAGGTTCCTGTCATCTCAATCTTTTCGATGGTTCCGATGACGACACTAACATTCTCACCTGAGACAGTCCCACGGGCGATATACAATTGTCACACTGGCGGTTACGGCAAAGGTGACGTGGAATGGTGGCTAGTATGAAGCGGGTTAGTAATAAAATAGAAGCCTTTTTGCCTGTTTTGAATGAGACTTGACTCGGGCGGTTCCAGCCGGGACATGCCCTTAGACTCCTTTCAAGGTGCGGTCTGTATGTCATAGCGAGCCGAAGGCTGAAGGAAATGCAAAGCCAGTTACGAGGGTACTCATCGCTGCTCATGGTGAAGCCTGTAGTGAGTATAGATAGTGACATGCTTGCCATGCTATCTCACGAGGGTTTAATGTTTTTCATATAATGACCTATCAGTACTCTTCTTGTGGTAGCCTGCATAGAACATCCTAAAGAGAGCTGGATTATGACCGTCGTGAATGCTTAGTACTCGATGCACACTATTATAAGAGGCTATTTACTGTTTATTTGTTCCGACACGTTAATCTGTGCACCAAAGGAAATGGGAGCGGCTTATTACTGACCCTGCCGTTGAGATGCCGAGGGCTCTACGTGAACTAAACCAGACACGGCAGACTGACACATGTACCGCTAGCCCCGTAAGCTGACCTGCTCAGAAAAGTTCCAAATAATCGGGCCGTTTAGGATGGTACTGCCTTTGAATCTGGGCAGCTTGCGTCATGCAGAGAAAACAAGGTCATCTGATGGCCTGCCATCTGGAGTGATAGCTGCGTGCTGGCGTATTTATACCCATCCCTCGCAAACATTTCTCTGGACACACCAGCTCCAAAAGAATTTCTGACTATTTCTAATTCTATCAAGTCACCATTACTACAATCACAATGAAATCGGACATTCTTACTGCATTTCTTTTTCTGTTTGTGAATGCACAAGCACTTGGAAAAACAGCGAAAATGTCTGATGACGAGCAAGCGGAATATTATCAACTCAGTGGTTATAAATGTGTACGCAATGGAGAGCATTGTCCCGACGGTACGACAAGTGTTAAATTGGACGCCTATGCTGTATGTCTTCCTTATTAAACGTCCATCTACTATGTATCCACGCCCTAACCTTCATTTCCAGTGCCAACTTCTAGGGGTATATATGAAATATTCCATCCTCTTTTCAACGTTGCTAATGAAGACTAGTTTTCTGGGAGTGAGATGATTTGCAAGCCTAGTGGAGCTCCTGACCTTTTCACCAAAGACACATAGTACCTCTATATGCCAATATTTCTGGTCGATGGGGTTTTATTACATAGCTTAATGGTTTGATTATCTGATCACTTGGACTAGCAAATTAAACCAGGCTACATCATTTCTTTCTAGCTATACACGATTCAATTAGATGGACTTATCGATTCTATCGATATATCTTTACTCTGCTGGCTTCTTTCATTTCCTTTGAATATTGAGATGTAACCTTTTTAGATTACATTCTAAGATGTGCTCTCGCCGTTATTAAAACAAAAGCCCGCCTTACTAAAGTAAAAATCAACTTACTTGTTCGTGATAACTTGACATATGAATAATGGGTGGGAATGAGATACGTCTAGTCCGATGGTTGAACTTGAGAGAATATTTCGCTAGCATACGACTGATATAATGGCCGTTTAATATTAGGATGTGCACGAAAACAACCAACAGCTTACGTTAGAGTACCGCAGCTAGTCAGTCATATATTTGCGCATAGCTAGTGGCATAGATGATAGAGGTAGAGGGTCTGTTGAACCTCGTAGCTCCCACCAGCATCCAGTTCCCTATAAATCTGATACTCTAGCCATATTTAGCGTCGGAAAGATTCATAACCACGCAGTATTATTCATTAGCACCCACAATGGACGAATGATGTGCAATTTTACTGACTCATCATATTGTTTGACATCACCGAGGATCTTGGTAACCCATCATATCTACGACAAGAATGCTCCAAGATGAGTCGGAGTATTGGCTGCTGAGGCATGTCTAGGTGACGGGTGAAGCTACGCCGGCACTTTGTACTTCGTGAAATGGAAGGGCTTGCAAACCGATGCTGAGGCTGATTCTCATCGGAGGTAGCATGTAAATGGGGCAAAGTTCGAGCCAAAGTGTCACTGTGAGCTCAACCTAGTTCAGCTCATCTAAAAGGCCAAGGGAGAGATCAATAGTTACAACAGGAAGGTTGCTTGCAACCACTGAAGCAATCATAGCCTTCAAGACACGCCTAACAAATTTAAAATATTAAAAGTTCAAATGGTGGAGATTGCTAAATCCAATAACAAAGTCAGAGCCACAGAGTTCCAGAAACCACCGCACATTCCATATCAGGAGGTTTCTAAAGGTCCATTACGAACCTTTGTACTAGATTACGACATACTGTACAGGTCTTCCAACCACCGTGAATTGTCAAGTGATCTGACCGATAGGGACAGACGTCTTCAAAGCAGACAAAGTCCTCATCCGGCGCTTCGATGACTGAAATGTCATCTTCGACTGGAGCTGCTTCCCCACATTTCCGAACAGTAACAGGTTTCTCGGCAGGTGGTTCGGACTTTGCAACTAGCGATTCAACCTGCTCCTGAACATGCTCAACCAGGGATCTTTCTCCAGTCAATTTACTACTCACAACGGCCTCCTTGATGGCGTCATCTTTCGCAGCTTTCTCTGCAGCACGGTCCTCAATTCTCTGAATGAGTTCGTTGTACCTTCTCAAGCTTTTCCCTTTCAGATTCCCCTTCTTTGACTTCTTGGCCTCTAAAACCTCCAGCTCATATATATCTGCTAGAATTTCGGCGTCACCATCAACGGCAATGTCATCAGTAGGTTCTTCCCCTCTTTCTTCCAGGGACCTCGCCTCTTCAACGAGTTTGTCACACCCAAAAGAACCCTGGGTTGCTGGATCAATGTCATTAGGCACGCTCACAGGCCATTCCTCCTCGCCTGCGGGTTCGGGTGCATCCTCTTTTTTAAGTACCTCCTTGTCTACTACTTCCTCGGGAATTGACTGAACTTTGGTAGTCAAAGAACAAAAGAATGCCTCCAACTGCTCATTTGATGGATAATTCTTCGAATTAATCTCTTTGGAAACCCCATCAAGGTCTCGTGGATCTCCCGCTTGTGTACTGCTCCTCATATATCCTTGGGTCTGGGCGTGGAACAGTATGATGCTCTTGAGGAGTATCTCGCTAGTCTTGACCGGGGTCTGGAGTGAGAGTAAGAGTTCATCCGTTATACTGGCCGTCAGGTTGTTGCAGAGTGAGTGTAGCCGTGACTGAACATAATTGGAGACTCCAGGAAGATGTATCGGAGGTTGATTCGTCTCTTCAACAATCCGAATGACTTGCAGAATATCCAGGTTACCTCCTAGTCTCTCAATCTCGGAATTCGCAAGGTCTTCAAGGTCAGGCAGATGATATTCCTGAGAGACATATGCCACCTGCACTGCTATTGTCAATTCTGATGATATTGTTTCTTCGCGAGACTCCTCCATCGACTTGAGACACTCATAACGACCAGTAAAAAGATAGTGAACAAGAACATGGCCAACTTCGTATGGGATGTCCCCAAACTGTCCAGGTTTGTCCAAGCTTTTGTGCGGAGTATCCAAACTCTGTTTTCTCCTCAAGGCAAGCTTGGGGCATCTAGACCATACGTCTTCAGGGATAAGGAAGCCATCTCCAGATTTGAAGTAGACCTCAACAATCGAACTGGTGTATGGGCTAAGTCAAATGTTAGGCATGATAGGTCAGACATATACTGAGAGGAGGTGGGCGCTGACGATCGGAATGACCTCGTTCCGTCAACACAAGTGGGTGCTTTCTTGTTGCTCATGAATGACATCATTCTGACTTTTGTAGTAGTTGCAAGCTTGATCCTAACAAGGAATAAAGAGTTGATATGGAAAAGATGGCAATGCTGGGGTGATGAGTGAATAAATTGGGCGACGTAAAAATCCAGGATATCTTTTCAAAGCGGGGTAATCACAAAGAAAGGCTGCAGGCAATCCAGGGTTGTTTTTATGAGAAAAAATTGTTATTGGTTGGAAGGCATGTAGTAGGCCTCCCGCGTCAAGCTAGTCGTCGCGCAAAACAGATCTCCAATGAAATGCTGGTCAAACGTCATCTAGCAAGAGAGCCAATCTCCCGTCTTGTGGCAAAAACAGTAAAGATATGAAAATAAAGGTAAGGTGTAAATCGGTGCATTTATGGGTTTTAATTTGGAGCTGCACAATAAAGCCCATCCCAGGTTGTGCTGGTGGATGGTTGGTGCAGTCATTGAAAGGGCGCGGAATCAGGCGGGTGCCAGGTAATACCGGATAGCTAGTGTAACTCCGATTGGACAGAGGACCTGTCTAATGACAACGTGGCGACAATGTTGACGCAGAATGGGATGTAGAAGAAGGTCGCAATGATGAGGACTAAAACCATGTGATATGTTACTGGAAAATATTTCGGTATCACGATGGCTACCTGTAGCACGATATTAATCTCATATGTTCCTAGGTATTGCCCATATAGGACCCAAATTATTTATAACCTACTTATGCAAGCTAAACAATAGGTTGATACTCTTTGAACACATCCATTGGGGCTTGGGCGCTGTATCCGCCAGGGTAGAAAACCTGTGGGTTTTCTGATGGAAGTCTAGCGCTTGGCCAATTCATGTCGTACAGTACAGGTATCGGGTGTAAAAATATGTTTCCATTCATAATTTATACAGCAGATTTCCATTTTGGTTCGAAATAAATATCCCTCGATAGGGACATCCTAGTGCGGTTCCAATACCCGTGCAGACGTTTCGTGATGGGGCTCTTAGCCTTTTTGGGTATAACGCAACAGGTTGCTTGTTCGCCTCCACTACGTCTAACCTCGCCAAAGCCGCTCGTATCAGTCTATTCCTAATCCGAGTGTATAGAAACTCGGGACGTGGTCACCCGTAGCTCAACCAAGCGGAAACGTTCCACCCGCCAGGTACCAGATCTATTCCGCCCTCCCTGTCCATCCCTCTCCTGAGCTCTCGGTCCCCGCCAAAAATGTTACGACAAGCCAATGAGATTGCCCTCGCAAGCGGTAAACTACGTTCCGTCGAAACGAGACCAAACTCAAATTTCACTTGGCTGGGTACCGTTGCTTAGTTCTCTGCCCAGCAAAGCAAATCTTGTGAGAGGTTTTAATCACATGTTTACCTGTATTACATATCTCTGAAGCCGTCGGATCATAACAACAAAAGTCTTTCACTACCCAACATATAAAGCAAGCTTATCAGAGCATCTCCCTCCCCCAATACTTCCGAGTCAGTTGCAACCGAACCTTCAGTCGTAGTTGGAAGAATTTTTCAATACCCAACAACCGATTGCTACGATGAAGGACGAGATGGAAAGCCACACCCATCATGAAGGGGATAAGGTATAGCAAATCTCCAAATATTCCGGTATCATCACTTAACATATCCAATATAGGAGGAAGTCCGAACCAAGATTGTAGGTGGCCATGCCGCATTTGAAGAGGCCATGATAAAGGATCCTCCCTCCGCTTGGACTACGCCTCAAATCATGATCTACTTGATTTCTCTCGTCGGTTTCTTCTGTAGCACTATGAACGGATACGACAGCTCCCTCATCAACAATCTCCTTCAGAATCCCTGGTTTAGAGAGAAATACAAGGTGCAAAACGATGGTGTTTGGGCCGGAATCGTGTCATCGATGTACCAAATTGGTGGCGTCGTCGCTCTGCCCTTTGTAGGGCCAACCATCGATGGATTTGGTCGCCGATGGGGCATGTTGATTGGAGCTGCCCTTATTATTCTTGGAACTATTATCCAGGGATTATCTCACGGTGCTTCCCAGTTTATGGGAGGCCGTTTCTTGCTGGGCTTCGGTGTCTCCATTGCAGCCTCAGCTGGGCCAATGTATGTGGTCGAAATCAATCACCCGGCATACCGCGGGCGCGTTGGTGGTACGTAAATATTCCAAATGTCTTCTGGTGAGTCTAACTTTGATTAGCTATGTATAACACACTGTGGTTTTCCGGCGCTATTATTGCCGCTGGGGCGGCCCGAGGCGGTCTGAACACCGGCGGCGACTACTCATGGAGACTTATAACCTGGCTTCAAGCCCTCTTCTCTGGCTTGATTGTAATCTTCAGTTTATTCATTCCCGAATCTCCCCGCTGGCTTTATGTTCACAACAAAAAGGATGCTGCCAAGGCTGTTCTCACCAAATACCACGGCAACGGAAACCCCGATTCTCCTTGGGTTACTCTGCAGCTTTCAGAGTATGAACAGGTGCTCAACATGGATGGTGCCGATAAGCGTTGGTGGGATTATCGTGCCCTGTTCCGAGACCGCCCTGCTGTCTACCGGCTAGGATGTAATCTTGCCGTGTCCATCTTTAGTCAATGGGCAGGCAACGCTGTCCTGTCGTACTTTTTGGGTTCTGTTCTTGACACCGCTGGCTACACAGGTACTATCGAGCAAGCTAATATTACACTAATGAATTACTGTCAACAGTTTGCATGGGCTATTCTCGGCGCTTGCCTGGTTGATAAGCTTGGTCGCCGGGTTCTACTACTGTTCTCTTTTGCTGCGTGTGCCGTCGTCTGGTTGGGAATGACTATTGCCTCATCTCAGTTCGCCGGGTCTTATCAAGGCGACGACTCAAATGGAGACCCAATATACTCGAACAAATCGGCTTCCAAGGCCGCCTTGGCCATGGTGTTTATCTTTGGTGCCGTGTTTTCATTTGGAATTACTCCTCTGCAGGCACTCTACCCAGTCGAGGTGTTGTCTTTTGAGATGCGCGCAAAAGGGATGGCATTTTCCAATTTGGCTGTCAACGCTGCGGGTCTTTTGAATCAATTCGCTTGGCCCGTTGCTATGCAACGAATCGGCTGGAGAACATACATAATTTTCACTATATGGGATGTCATCCAGTGTGGTATTGTCCACGTGTTTCTTCCTGAGACCAAAGGCCGCACTGTAAGTTATCTAAATGGTGATATTCCAATAGATGTTGCGGTACTAACGTCACATTAGTTGGAAGAGCTTGATGAGATCTTTGCGGCCAAGAATCCAGTTAAAGCTTCGACTCAAAAACAGACTGTGGCTGTTAACCGTCATGGTGAAGTAATCAGTCTTGAAAAGGCTTGATTTACAAATATTCTGGCTTTATAAGCACCTTACAGCAAGAAATCCAGTTCGGCCGACGCAAAAATCATCGGACGCTATCCACTGGTTCACCGAAATTCCATTTCATATTTGAGGACAGTGTTCCCACAAAATTAATGAATTCCGGGGTCTATTATCGGGTCAAAACGAATGGGATACTTCAAGTAGATAAAGACAAATAAAAAGAGCCTCATCACACAAACCCATGATATACCGCTAATTCATACTTTCTGATAACATCTCAAGACGGCTCTTTTACCAAAGTTTGTCTGATTCTTTACAGGCGCCTGGGGTGCTTGATCTTGGATCCAGATCCTCCGTCATCACCACTGTTGTTCCGCAGTCTCTTTCCCCTCGTTCCCTCTTCTTGCTGGCCCCCTGTCTCAGAATCAATCAGCCGCAGCAGGGGGGAGGCAACATGGGCAGGGCACCCCTGCGCTATCGCCACCCCCAACTCTCTCTGGTCGTCCTCTCTGCCAGAGCAGTGTATGATAAGTTTCTCCACGACTGATGATACGAACATGGCTCTCTGCGGATCCGCCGCTAACCTCGCCTGAAGACACTTTAGCTCGGTACAGAACGACGTCAGCACTGACTCGTCTGGCCGCCGCCTCGCGAGGTTACCAAACGCCATCTCAGCACCCGAGCCCAATGTGCCTGCAAGGTTAGGGACCCCGAGGCTCGCCCCTTGGCGCAAGAAGACGTCCAAGTTTTCAAGGTAGTCCGTGTAGCACTCCTCGCCGAGAAACTTGGACAGAGATATATCAAGAAAGTGCGAAAAGACGGTGCGCGCACCCAAGCGGTCCAAGAGGGGCGCGTTGGGGTCGGCGCCGTAGGACATCAAGCGGCTAAAAGTGGCGTCCTTGAGAGAGTCGTTCCATCGCAAGGCAGGGAACATCAAGGGCCCCGACAGCATGTTAAAGACGGACATGGTGCTCCTCGCAAAGAGTACCCAGGGCGACACGGCATCGGATACGCCCGAGTTGCCGGGCTGCCGCGGTAGCAAGTTGGGATCCTCGCCGCGCCGGAGCAGGATATCAAGAACCCCCGGCACTGGCGCGGGACTCTCGCCGCTGTTGCGAGACATGGGTGTCAGCGCAGCGAGCAGAGGCGACTCGTCAAACACGCTGAAGAAGTCTGGCTGCTCACGGATCCTCTTGGCGAGATAGAACGTCAAGTTATGCCTCAGTAGCTCTTCGCGGAAGAGAAGTCTCCCGTCGCAACTTTGAGAATTGACTCCCCTGATGGTGAGGTAGCCGAGACGCATCATGGACTCAATGGCCGCCTCATAGTCGTCGAGAAGCTCCACTATCTGCCAGGTCTGGCAGGAGCCAGGCTGTTCAGTTTGCTTCAGCGCTTCCGAGGTGTATACCAGGGCCTGGTTTAGATGCGCGATGAACCAGCCCGTGTTTAGACCCCGGCCCTGCCTTACGATGTCTGCAATGAGCGGTTTGTCCTGGCGAGTAGTTCTGAGAAAGCCGAGATATGCGGCGGCAATTGAGGCGAATCCGTTGTAATCGACTGGAAGCTTGCTACGGAGATACTCGCCTACATCGTTGGTCAGAGCAAAGTCCTTGACGGTTCTGTGAAGGAACTCGACTCGGTCGTATACGACTCTGAGCAGACCTTTCGTCTTGTTGTTGATGCTGGTAATAGTCTGCTCTCGGCGCGCGGCAATTCCCTCGGGGGGTGCTGGCTCTACCAGGTCACGAGACGCGGGACCTTTGCTCTCGAACTCTTTCTCCAGCTGCCAGTATAGGTCTACGTGGAGAGGCTCCAGCGCGTGTACCGCGGCTTGCAGGATACCCGCCATTTTGGGGTGGTCGACTGGCTTCACGCTCTCTAGCATGTGTTTGAACAGTTGATCTAGGTCCGACGGTAATCGGCCAAACCGTATGTTCAGGTCTCGGATGCTTTCACCGTTGGAGAGTCCCTCCCGTAACGAGCGCGTCACGAAGAAAGCCCAGAGAAACACGCCATTAGCCTGGGCTACTATGTGATCCAACAGCTCGGTCTTGGCCATGGTGGCATCGTCGGATTTCTCAGCTGTCCACCGGGCGTGGTCTTGCAGCTGGTCATTGACGAAATTTCGAATGTCGTTCCGGGTCAGCTCGTGAATGTCCAAGCTCTCCTGGTTGTTATTTCCAAAGCTCCTCTCGAACACAGGCCACCGACGACTGGACAGACATATCTTGATATGGGGAGAGCTGGCTATGTCATGGAGGACTTGACAGAGCTCTGCATGATCGCTGTTATACTCGTCGAGCCCGTCGATGAAGAAGCACATCTTGAGCGACAAGTGCTCGGCTGTTGCCAGGGCGCGGAGCACACCAGCAAGCTCAGTTACGGACCACGGCTCTGCAGCGGTCTGCCACTGCCCGGCCTTTGCGGCTGCCCAACGATTGGGGCTGACCAGGGAGACAAGGGACGGGCGTCCACGAAGGAGGTCGAAGAGCAGAGACTGAAAGAGCCCCTGCCACGACTTCTGGATCGGAGTGCCTGCGATCCAGAAGAAGTGCGCCGCAACAGCCAGCATGTCGCAAGAGCCCGCCCAGCCCGCCAGCAGCTCTCTAGTCCGGGGGTGTTGGGTGATGAACTTCATCAAGGTGGATTTCCCGGACCCCGGCTTGCCCGAGATCCAGAAGGTGCCCTTGCCAGAGGCGAACCAGTCTGCGAGTCGCGAGTCAAAAGCCCACTGAAAGGTGTCCTTGTGTGCCTTCGGAATCGAGTCGAAGCGGGCAGGCCGGCTGGTGTAGTTCAGGCTCGATACGATGGCATCGGCGAGCAAGGCGTCTTCTGCCTCGGTCAGACTAGCCAGCCGGGTTCGGAACAGTTTCACATCGGCCTCCGTGAAGGTGGACCAAGAGCTTGCCCCTGGCGTCACCGTTCGTTTTTGTACTTGTAGTTTTAGGTCTTGTAGATCGCAGGAAACGGTATCGATTCGAGATTCGTGTTCTGGTCTGGCGTATCGCGCTTCGTCTTCTGACGCTTGGGCGGTTTGGCTTAATTCAGATATCCGAAATCTAATAGACCAAATGTCAGAGTTTTCCAGACAAAACGAAATGTGCCTAAGAGCTAGTCATTTGTATTGCACACCTGAGGATGGAGTCGACGTGATGGGTCACGATGTGGGAAAGCCGTTCTAGTTGCCCAATGTAGGGTGTTCCTGCAAGTCTAGATGTCAACCAGGCGCTTCTGCCGTTTCCCGACGACCCTGATCTCGGTTCGTCTGGCGACTTCTGAAGTAGTCTCTGGATATCCCTTAGGAGCGTATTGGTGTCGTTCCGATAAGAGATGAGCTCTCGCAGCGCTTGTGCATAGTTCGCCGTTTCCAATGCGCTCCCGGGTGGCTGCTGAGGTACAGAAGGGATGCGGACATTGGACAGTGCAATCAAGCTGTCGAGTCTTTCCAAAATCGTTTGTTCATCTTTGCCACCCAACGATTGGGAAGTTGAGATTAACTCGGCAACAGATTCCGTGACAGCGAGGATGGACGCAGCTACGTCCAGCGCTGAGAGGGCGTCCATGGCTGGGTGTGATGCTCAGAGCTGAAATTTACCTCCCGAAATCTGACCAACATGGTGATGTGGTTTGGGAGGCCGTGGGGGCCAAGCGAAACCACGAAGGCTGTGCCTCAAAATCCGTATTTTGCCTCGCGCCGACGCTTCCATCCCGTCCCGACGTTTCTATCCGCACAGACGCTTCCATACGCACAGACGTTGTATCCGCACAGACAGTGGATACGTAAAACAAGTCCCTGAATGTCGCCACAAGCGGAGGATTTATTGCAGTATATGGCGCAGTGACATTACATGACGGTTGTGTAGCGTACCCTCGATTACAGGGGACCTGCTGTTGACTCGTAAATCTCCCTTGTTTATAGGCTGTAGAGGCACGGCTCATAAAACAAGGATTATCATAAGCCGCACAGACGTCTCCATCCCGCACAGATGTCTCCATTCCGCACAGACATTGCTACCCCACAGCCACACGTGTCAGGGTCGTCCATTTGATGATTCGAAAATAAACCATGGAAGAAGTTGCTGGTTTGGGTGCCGGTACCTCAGCTTTGCAATCACGATGCCAAGGGGGCTGGCAGGGCACACACATTATCCCGCACAGACACGTTGTCCCACAACACACAATATGCCAACCGACATGTTGTCACTCGCGCCCAATTCATTAGTAGCAGATGCTGGCATATTACGATATAGTATCGGGAACAATGACTCAACCCACCGCGCGATTTCCTTCTGTCCAAAGGCATAAATAGACATCTCTGTCATCTCATCTCGACTCTCGCTGACCTCCCTCCAATACAACAAGCCCACTTCCCCCTTTTCGATCACTCTCATCAACCGAAAATGTTGCCAGACTCTTCCTACTACTTGATACCGGGCATGTTGGTTCTCGCCAGTCCCCTGCTTTTCCGCCTTCTCTCATCCACCAAAAGATCTCAGACTGTCTCCAACGCAGACGCAACATGTCAAACCAAAACACACACGGTGGTCATCCTCGGTGCTGGCATGGCAGGCGTCCCCCTCGCCCATCACTTGCTAAAGCACACGCCAGAATCCGTCGGTCTGCATCTTGTGCTGGTCAGCCCCAATGATGACATGTTATGGTCGTATGCCACAGTCCGCGCCATTCTACCCAACGGGTTCGGCGATGACAAGATCTTCTTACCCCTAGGGCCGGCCTTTGCCAAGTACGACGCCTCCAGGTTCGAACACCTCATAGGCATTGCGCAGAGCCTCGACCCCGAGACAAACCGCCTTGCTATATCAACCAAAGCCGACCAACAGCAGCGGACCATCGACTACGACACCCTCGTCATCGCCACCGGCTCGTCCGCCAAGGAGACCATGCCCTTCAAAAACCTAACCGACACGGCCGACACCAAGAACGCGATCCACAACTTGCGGAACAGAATTGCAGAAGCACAGTCCATCGTCATAGCTGGTGCCGGTCAGACGGGCGTCGAGATCGCAGGCGAGCTCGGCCAGGAGTACGGGCTCACAAAGGCCAAGGACATTACGCTGATTGCCGACGATGCCCTGCCACTGGGGCCCGAGACGCGCGAGGATATACGCCGGAGCGTGGTTAGCGAGCTGGCCAAAATGAATGTCAAGGTTGTACCCAACACACAGGTCGTGCGTTCCACGACAACGCCGGCTGGAAAGCAGTTGCTGGTGTTACAGATCAGCGACAAGAATAAAGACATCGAGACGGACATGCCCGCGGCGACACTCGAAACGGACCTGTATATCCCGGCCTTTGGCGTGATACCCAACACGAGCTTCGTGCCAGAAGCCATGCTTGATGCTGATGGAAGGGTCAAGGTCGACCGCGAGACACTGCAGGCCACGGACTACGCAAATGTATTCGCCTTGGGTGACGCCAGCAACGCCCAGACGGCCAAGGGGAAACATGCCGACGCGCAGGTGCGTTACTTGGCACCGGCCTTGCAGGACCGTCTGGCTGGGCGCCCCGTGCCTGTTTACAAGGCTGACGATACATTCGTCTTCGCCGTCACCCTCGGTCCATACCGTGGTACCGGCCAGGTCGGCGGCTGGCGTCTGTGGGCGTGGATTATTCGTCTTACTATTGCCAAGCACATGGGTACCGACTATGCACCTGAGATAGCGGCGGGAAATAGGACTATAACACAAACGAAATGGTAGATTGGGACAACGGTAGTAGAGCAGTGTGCGAGTCAGTATTCGATGAGGCAAAGTCGAATACGGCGATTGTTTCACTGGCTCCTTAATAATGAATTATTCTTATCCGACCGTATCGCACTTTGTCGTTCTGGCATCTTAACGGACCTACGAATTTAATAGCAGTGGGTATCTCTCTAATATTTATAACCAATTTATGAGTTCATAGCCCTACTTTGGGCTGGGAACCGTCTTCTACTGTCACTTGTTTTCCAGGCTTCGACGCCCTGGATCTGGATGAAAAATAGGTCCTCGTGGCCAGAGTAAATATAAAGGGGAAGAGGATTTACATCCGTTGTAACTAAAGAATAATTTTACTGGTAACTCAAGATTATTTACCCTAACAACTATAGACTTTCTGGTCGCGTCAGCAACATTAGTTTTTTATGTTCTGATTCTAGATGAATCCAGTATACTATCTTTTTCCGCGGATGACCTAGCCCGCGCTAAATAATAAATGGAGTACCGAATCTATTTCACATTCACCGTTGTTGCTATTACAAGGTTAATTCTGTCTAATTGACAGCTAGCTTTCCAGTAATCGAATGGTTTCCTTAAACGAAGTGAAAGAAACAAAGCCCAAAGTACTCATATTAAACAGATGGCTCGTAAATACCACGTTAAAGCCGTTCGGATTTAATAAATTTACTTCCGCGGTCGACTATAGAACAATTTGAGATTTGTCTAGGGTAGCACCGCCATCTATGTTCACCATTGCTCGCCTAATTTTGTGTCGAATTATAGCCATCAACTCTGAGAATTGCACGTGAATTAATGCATTCTGGGCCTGTAACTTGGCATGTACGACAATTGACCGTCTTTTGGTCGGTTCGTGAATATTCAGGTTAGACGCCAGGCCTCATTTGGTTTTCGGTGGCCTCGGTTGGCTTCGTTCCGAGCCACTCGTCTCTGAAATAGGTTTAGCCTGCTTGGCTGTTTACGGTGGATCCAGAACACGGCTGATCAACGACCGGGCATTCAAGAAGACGTCCAGGCCAGAGCAGAGGCGTTGTAAGAGCCCCACAAATCGGACCGACATGGTTCGTCTCCTGCATTTTGTCCCGCCTGCACCACGCCATTGGCCTCGGTTACGCATTACCCCAGACACATCATTTACCCCAGACAATGCCTTGTGACCGGCGGTTCCGCCCTTTCGTCTTCGATTGAGCCTCAGGTTTGAAAGAGCGAACGAGGGGGTTGCAGGTTACGGCCAAGAGTGCATGACTTCTCAGGTGTTCTATCTCATTTGACAGTCTTACCCTGCGATCCTCTGCCATCCACATGCTTCTGCGATATCAATTTCTGTGGCCAAAAGACCAATAACGTCTCACAGAATGTTTGGCACTTGTGGGTGGATTCACTTCTATCGTCATCTCGAATCGCTCGTACTTGTCTAACAGGCTTCTCCAGTCCAGGGTGTCGAGAGAGTGGATCACTCCCCCGTTCCCAAAGGCAAAAAAAACTCAAGTGGGAACCGCGTCAAGATACCAAAGGGTCTTCACGCTTGCACCGAATGCAAACGCCGCAAGATTCGCTGCGATGGGAAGCTGCCGTGCGCGAGGTGCCTTTCCGGCCGTTCCCAATCCCGCTGTGTCTATGACAAGCACCGAACACGAGTGATACCGTCGAGAAAGTACGTTTCCGTCTTTTTGTGGCCCCATCGTGCTTTTCCATTTGGACGCTGCTGATGCGCCCTAGAACCATTGAGAACCTCTCACAAAGCCTAGAAGAGTGCCGGTCGATTTTAAAACGCCTGTTCCCAAATCATGATGTATTGTCTCTGCTCCCCTTGTCTCGACAGGAGCTTTGCCTTCTCCTGGATCAACAACCAGAAGCTGAAGATATCAACGATTTATCTTCTCCGTCTCTCGGCACCTTTGTAGAGACACCAGATCTTGAGCAGATGCCTACGAAAGACTCAGAATGGGACGAGGAAGACCACTGTCGAGACATTTTACCTGCACAAGCTGATGATGTGAACGCCCTTTCTCTTAGCATGGACAAACAGGCCTCGTATCTGGGTGCTTCCTCCATCAAAGCGGCATTGATGGTGATGCTACAAGTTCAACCGCGCCTGCGGGATTCCTTAGCATCGCTCCCATTGAACGATGCCAAACACGCCCGCGACAGTTCAATATTTCGCGAGTTGGTAGAATCTCCAAAGAAGAGCGTACCAATTGCATGGACCTGCAAAGGTCAAAGTCTTGTCGACGCTTACTTTAAGCGTATTCACATCTTCACGCCCATGCTTAATGAAGTCGCCTTCCGCGCAGACTATCTGAGTGGCCAACGGAATGATGCTGCTTGGCTCTCTCTTTTAAACATGGTTTTGGCAATGGGCAGTATCATGTCCACAACATCAAGCGACCATAACCATATCAAGTACTACAATCAGGCCATCGAACACCTTCATCTTAGTGCATTCGGGAGTAGCCATATCGAAACGGTACAAGCACTGGCTCTCCTGGGTGGCTACTACCTCCATTACATTAATCGGCCAAACATGGCCAATGCGATCCTTGGGGCTGCGATACGAATGGCGAGTGCTCTGGGGCTGCATCGCGAGTCCCTGGCACAAGACATAAATGATACTGTCACAATTGAGATGCGGAGACGTACCTGGTGGGCTCTGTTTTGCCTCGACACCTGGACAACGACCACGCTGGGTCGCCCGTCGTTTGGCCGATGCGGTCCTTCTATTACTATTCAGTCACCAAAGCTGAATACAAACAAGGTCATCTATACATACATGCACATCGACTGTGGTTATTGCTCTTGCTGACAATGTTTAGGAGGAATGTGACTCTGCGCAGCATGCAGGTATCTTACCACTTCTTGAAAACGTCAATTTCTGCAAGATTGCCACCAAGATTCAGGATATGCTGGCATTTTCTCCTTTGCTCAAGCCAGAAGATCGTGAATCTGTGGATGGCCAATTGATTGATTGGTACAGCAACCTCCCTTGGCTTCTTCGCAGTTCAGAACCTTGCACTGAACCACTCGACTCTGCACGGAGTATTATCAGGTGGCGGTATTGGAACTTGCGGATGCTTATATATCGCCCAGTAATCCTCACCTTAGCAGGTAAAGGAAAGGCTCCAGTCGCTAAACAAGACATTGCCGCTGTAGAAGCCTGTTGGGAATGTGCCGACATGACTGTACAAAGCATAGCAGACGAATGGATACGTCATCAAATGTCCGGGTGGAATGCTGTTTGGTTCCTTTACCAAGCGGCCATGATACCATTGATTAGTTTGCTCTGGCAGCCAAATAGCCCCTCTGTCGACAACTGGCGCAAACAAATTGTCACGATTCTTGAACTCTTCGACGAGATGGAGGATTGGTCGTTGACAGCACGTCGCAGTCGCGATGTCGTGCAAGGAATCTATGAAGCCAGCTGCCAGCTTTCACCTTCAGCCGACAGTTCCGCACAGGATCCAGATAGTTTAGAGGGTATTTGTGGCGAGGTTGACATGCATATGTCACCAATTACGCTTGGCGTAGATGATGTGGTCAATATGCTAGATCAAGATTGGTTATGGGATGATAAAGGGCCAGTTTGGGACCACCAAGCCCCATTTCTTGCCGAGTATGAAGCTTTTGATATTGAGTATGGCATGATGGCTCTAGATAATATGGCTTCTGGTATGGATATCACAGAGCTTGGGTTATGAGCTAGGTAGCATCCACACAGTGTCGTCCGAGAGTAAGAAGACAACAGGATGCCTAATTGAGTGTTGTTGTTCAGCATTTTCACCTAAGAATCTTGCGATGATAGTATATGAGGCATAAAATCAAGCATAATTCGATCATAGCTAGCACCATAGTGGTAGCTATCTGCTGAGTAATTCAACGACTTGATGCATGGATCTGTACCAGTAGAGCTAAGCGGCTCGTTTCAGGTTGATGGACATGGTCGAACTCCCGTCACAGGCGAAACTCTGTTTAGCGGAGGCCTGTCACTCGGAGAGATTGATCCGACAGGATTAGAAATGGTACATCGCTTCGGCCAAGGACGCCGCAAATTCAGGGTTGGCTGAATCACCCATTTCCTGGAAACGTCGGTGAGGCTAATAGTACACTTAATATATTGTATCGGATCATTTGATTCCACTAAGCTTGCTTTGTAGTAACGGGCAGCTCCTTCCGCCGATGATCCTTGGATAATCCTAGTCAACCGGTCGATCCCTCAAACACATCGCGTAGATCGCTTTTCGATTGAAGAGACCATGTTCGTGATGCCGTTCCCAACTCATGAACTCGGAAGGAAACCATCCTTAGATGGACTAAGGGTAGAGTTCAGGGGTCTTGGTAAAACTTATAAATACAAAGAGCCAGGCGATTGCAATTTGATCCTTTCCATCACTTCATCTCAACCAGACAACAAGCCAGCACCCACTACAACAACAATGCACGCCAAGTTTCTTGCAGCAGGACTGTGCCTGTTCGGTGCCACAGTCTCTCCTGCGGTTGCCATTGAGCAGCGCCAGGGTAACCGTGGTACTGAGACCATCAGTGGATTGGGAAGCCGCAAGCAAGAGATTCTGAAGGCTGGAGGAAACACTCTGGACATTGCAATTGCCATGCTTGAGACAACCAACATGGGAACTAATTATGTCTATGGTATGTTACTCATTCAAAGGATTCAGAGACTGTGGGCGCTAACAAGAAACAGGAGATGCCAAGACTCTCGATGCTGCCAATTTTGGAATCTTTAAGCAGAATTGGGGCATGCTCCGTGTTTGTGCCAGCCGAGCCGGGTTTGTCAACAAGCCTGAGAGTTCATGGAATGACGGTGCAAAGCTCAAGTAAGTTTGTTCAGTTACCTATATGCAAAAGTAGATGTCATATAATTTTACATAAGTCTCTTTGGAGATCTATAATTGAGCACTCCGTTTGAGTTTCAATTTACTAACATTTCTTAAGTTCGGACCTTCACGCCGACATTGCTTCTCGCTGGGACTGCCAGAATCACTACGGATTCGACACTTGGGTCTCAGGCCATCGCAATGGAGCCTCTGGGCTGGAGAACCCCAATACTGATGACATCCAGATGTACAAGAATGCGGTTCAATGGATTCAGAGCCAGATTGATTCAGAACCCAAATATCAATCCGATGATACCAGGTTCTGGGTCGATGTCACCGCTATCTGACTTGAGCAAGCGGGCATGCTCTCGACAGTCAATTAAAAGGCTGTGCTGTTCTGACCTCTTTTTGCCCTTGGTAAATACAGAAGTCCGCTCTTGTTTTTGCCAAGAACCTCCGCTATAGATGTTACTTTCGTCCAATATATTATTTGAACTTTTTACCAGTGTTGGAAAACAATAGGTGATCCCCGTAGGTCTCATTCGTGATAGGCTTGTAAATTCTGGGCAGCTTAGCTCTGCCAGCTATACCGAATTAATACCTGGTATTGGTTGGTGCGCCTCCGAACTATTGGCATGTGTGTGCGCTTAAAACATTCCAAAGGAATTCACTTCAATGATCCGCCTACGACACAAGGTAAACCACCGAAGCCCTATTCTTCCAGGGTGTTATACTTCCGTTAATCCACCAGTGTGTCGATTCATCGCCTGAGGATGACCCTGATCACTCATGGGAGCTAATAGCTTTTTTTTCCCCTCGGATTCACCCATCACATTGTTTCAATTTAGATCAATTAAAAGAATGGTTTAAATCTTAACTCAAAAATAGATCAAGGTATAGAAAATTAAAACTACCTAAATATCAACTCAGAGATATCCCAATGTAGAGTTCTCTCATGCATGTTGAGCATATACGAAAAAGAGATCCAATTATATAGGACCACTCGATGACCCAAACATGAAACTTCAGATCATGGCATTCAATAACCAAAAGCCTCAGACTGGATTGTTCGAGTTGGCAATAATCAGATAGACATGACACCGAGCTCCTCTTTACAACTTGCGCTGATAGGCGCTTCTCTTCTTAGAAATATCAAGTGAGCCTCCAGATAGATGGAATTCGTTCTCGGCCAGAGTTTCGGCCGTGACGGGATCCTCATCTCCCTCGGAAATCACCAAGCGGACACGCTTTCCAAACAGGACAGCAAAGTTGTGGGGAGGGATCTCAAATTCCTGTCTGTCAATGGTGGTGGTGGACTGAGTGTGAGATGTTGATGAGGAATAAGTAAACTGATAGCTGAGGCTGACAGAGTATTGTGAAACGCCAATGTCAGTCGTGCCCATGACAGTGATGCCGGTATTGTGCTCCATGGAACTGGTCTGCTCCTTTGAGAAGCCGACTTGGACTTCGCTGTGTTGAGCAGCGTTTCCATTAGACTTGTTCACCCACACACGCGTGGCTTCCCATCTGACGTATCTCGTTATTCTCGCAAACGGCTTGTCCAGGTTTTCGATAAGCTTCAAGTCCTTTGGTTTGAACACATTTGTCAAAGGCAATGTCGCTCCGCCCTCTTCTTCCTCTTCATACTTCGTGCCCGCGCGAGGAATGCTATCCGCCGTTACCGTAGGCACTGTGCTGTTGAACGTGCTCTTTTCCCTGGGTACTTTGACTGAGAGAACCCAAGCACGGAGTTCAGGCGCACCGGACTTGTTCACAACGCGAAAAGTGCCGGTATAGAGAGGGATGTTTTCACTACCACTGGGACCATTGGAATTGGGGAAAACCTCCCAGAGCTTAGCGTTTTGTTTAGCTCCTGATCCGCTATCATCCCAGAGTCTCTGGGTACCAAACTTCCCTTCTTTGGCGTAATCCCGTCGCACACACCAGACAGATTCAATAGGTTGTCGGTGACCACTTCCGCCGACGTCACCTAGAGACACATAGCCCTGGTCGCAATCGGGTCTCCAGACGGAACCGTCACGCTTAGCGCCAGAGCCAGCGTCATTCCAGACAGAGGTCCAACCTTTCGGGGCTTTCAGAGCAGGCTTTGATGGATCCTTCGGGGGCTGGTCTGGATTCAATGCCGCCAAGAGAGTCGCTCTTTTACCATTGGCGTCGAAGGCTTTGGCGTGAGAAGTTTCGGCGATGCTGCCAAAGGCGCGAAAGTTACCGTCCTGGCGTGGATGCCAGAAGCTCACATCATGTTTTCCTTTAGAACCAGTGTCGTCCCAGAGAAGGGAATTGGAAGTACTGACAGAAAGCCTGATCTCTCCGTAGTCTTGGTAGGTAGGAGGTGCCAGGCCGATGACAGCTGCCTCGACTAAAACAGAAGCAGGTAAAAGAGATAGAAAAGGAGTGATCTTCATTATGCGATAGCTAGACAGGTTGGTAAAGGAGAGGATGGAAGATGAGTTGGTGCTTCATTCACCCGGGAGTAAGGTTGCGTCTAATATAGGAAAGTTGCGAAGCAAGTATGCATGGATAGTGCATACGGTCACTAGCACATATTGTCTTTGTTCGGCGAGTATTCGAAATTAGGATTGTGATCTGCATTAGGGTTCGACTGTGAACTGAGCCGTGTATTGTTGAGACAAAGTAGTCTTATACAGTACTCGGTCAGCAGATCAGCAGACGAGGAGCGATAATTTGGCAAACCTCGTTCTTTCCCCCAATGAATGAGGTTCACAAACTCGGCACAACCCAACACAAGACACTGTAGCTCCGGGCCGGTCCGTGTGTCGATCACTGAGCCCATGAAGCCGAAGCATGTCGGAAATGAGCTAGAATGTGCCTTGTCTCAAGCTGTAGCAATAACCCCTATTCCCCTTGGGGATGAATGTATAGCCGAGTGTTATAGCTACAATGGAATCTACGTTGCCTGCCTGGAACAGAGCGGGCGAGGGAATTATTCTCACCGTAACAAGTGAGATGTCGTCTTTCGGGACACCACAGCTTATTTGATTAATTTACTTCCAAGGTTCTTGATATAGGGTAGTCGTTTCTCATGATTCTGCAGAATTTTGAACCACTTTAGATGGAATCATTGCCCCACCCTCTTTGTAATTGCGACTCGTCCCATTCCTCCAAGCCGGTTCATAAACTCTTTTCTCTATCATTACTAATTGCAAATATCTCAATCTTGTCGTTTGGCCTAGTTTTTATCATTGACAATCTTTGTACGCAGGTACACCTCCATGGTCAAAAATCTGGGGGACGACCAGGTCGTGGTTAAGACACTTTGGTTTTGCCGAGGCTGAGAATATCAAACATCTGCCTCCTGATGTGCTACTCTTTTCCTTGTAAGGGTTGTTACACTCTTTGGAAGAACATTCCATGCTTTGATTGATAGTCCCTATCTGGCTTGTTGCTATCAATCTACAGGGCATTCGCAGACACACCGACGCTCTTCATTGAAATAAAATTAATGCTCGCAAAAGTTCCAGTCTACTCTTTCAAGGCCATCCTGTTCTTGGTCCCGCAACCATGTTCTTTCACTCATCAGTCGCAACCTCAGCTCTTTGGCCTCTTCTAACCCGATGGGCCATTCTACGGTATTTGTAACCATCTTGGAAAGCCCGGGGGGCAAGCGGTTATCTCTCGAGTGCACTCCAGATTGCGATTCACACCAATGCTTCTGCTGAGGCGGCACGTTGGAAGTGCTTATGATGGGAATGGCCGGATCGACGAGGAACAATGCGAGAATCTTCCTGTGGCCGGGCCTTGTGGGGTCAGCCAGCTTGAAGGGGGAGACGCGATGCTGCAAGAGGTTTGGAAAGAAAATGGCTCTTCCAGCTCTGGTGTGTACAGAGCCAATATCTTGGAGGGTATGGCCGTTGGCCCGAATGGCAAAGGTTTGGTTGATTACTTCGTGTTCGTTTTGTTCGTAGTGAAGCTCGCCAGCCAGATCCTCCGCATTAGCGCAAGTTCGGAAAGCGAGAGCGCAATCCGTGATGTTGTCGCTGTCGTAGTAGTAAAGTGCCGTGCCGACGATATGTTCATTTAGCTGACCCTCTGTATGCCATGAACCGCCAGGATAGGAAGGTTTGCCAAGAGTGAGGTGGATATTGGCCAGTTTGACTATGACCTGGATTTGCTTCTTGCCGTCGAAAAAGCCTTTATTCTTGACGTCAAAGTCACCGATCTTGACGTAGTCTTCGGCCCCTGGGTTGGCGTCTGGAAGTTTAGTGCTGTGTGTCGATGCGAACCAGGCGTCGTCCAATTTCTTTCGCACCGAGTTCTCATAATCAATCTCTCCCTGTTCATCGTCATCCCCCGACTGAGGTTCATCTGACTCGTCATCTGAATACTCATCCGACTCATAGTATTTACCCCCTGGCTCATAATTACCTCTGGGGGCCTCACCGATGCCCAGGGGGCGCTTCCACGGTTTGCATTCACCATAGCCACTGCTACATGTCTCAGGGCAGGAACACTCCGTCCCGACCCCGGCCGTCTTGAGTCGCTGTACGGCAAAATCATTTCCCCAGCGGTAGATGATATCCCAAGCCGGCAGAGACTTCTGAATAAAAGTCTCGATGATGGGATATAGAGACGCGTGGCTTTGTGGGTGTAGGTTATTAATGTAGCTTGCGATCTTGGCGTGACCAGTTGCGGGATCCAGGTCCACATCACAGGGAAGCCATTGGAACTTGTTAGATAACACGGGTATGGCCTCCTCGCAGAAGCTCCCGGGCTTTTTGAAACGTATGGTCTCTTGGTCACTAGGCGCGCGCAATACCGTGCCTGTGCCGCAGTGTGCGAGAGCATCCTCCAGACCAATAACGCGGTCTCGAAGGATCCTGGAGCGACCATACACCAGGGGCCAAAGGGAAGGATGTACGAGATCAAGTACCTGCTCGTCACTGTTGGGATGCCAGTCCTTGTGCTCAGGGGGCATGTCCTCGAGTATCCTAACGGCTTCGCGGAGGGAATTGGCCAGTTCGGGGACCATGATGCTGTCAGACTTGATTACGCCGATGGAATAATCATACACAGGCATGAGACCAGTCTTTTCGTACAAATCGACCTTTTTCCTCATTTCAGCGATGCACTGGGAGTAATTGTCAGTGTCCTCTACAAACGCAAGGAATTTAATGAGCATCAAGTTACCGCGTCAGCCATTGCAGGGGTAAAGTCTGCGTGTCGCAAGTACGATTTCCAATCCATCGCCAACGCTTCCTTCTTCCACTTGGCGGCAATCTCATCATCCTTCACTTTGTGCCACCATCCCGGCTTATCAGACAATTCGTCCACCAGTTTGAGCATGCAGCACTCGCGGATCAGTAAAGTGGCAGCCCGCCAGCCGTCACCGTAATTGTCGTTGAGAAAAAGCAGAGGGAACCGGTTTCGTTCATCGGGCAAGTAGCCTAGAGGCAGGCCAAAGCCGGGCCTCTGTACTATAAAGTCCTTTGAATCCTGAATTGAAAAGTAACCAATCGTTAGTTTACAGGCCATGATGGATTTAGTTTGGGTAAGTTACCCAATCAGAATTTTCTGCCAGGTCTTCGGAGGCTTGACCGTGCCATTTGGACTTTGCTTCTTTGATTAGCAAACGCAGAACGCCCAGGGAAAATATATTTAGGTCAAGGTCATTCTCCTTGGTGATCCAATATTTCGCATCGAGAGGTTCTGGATCGTTTGCTCCCACCCAGGCCCCGAATGCTCTCCATTGTTGTTCAGTGAGCTTGGAGACGACATCATTGTCCCACAGTATTTTTTCCTCGTCTAAGGTTAGAGCAGGTCCCTGGGGATAAGGCCAAGTCATTGTCGATAGGCCAGACGGTAACGCAGTGCGAATGAAAGAATTGTGATTCAGGCCCGAGGGCTGTTAGATTTATAACTTGCGCATTCACATAGTTAACGGTCCACCTTGAAGAGTGGATCTTCAATTACACGAGCTGAAAGGTCCCGGGTGCCTATTTAGCGAGCGGTGACAGAACAACTAGCGTTGAATAGTGAGCTAACCGCGCGTGCACGGCCCTGAGACCAACCGAAAAGTGTCAAATTATTGCTTGGTGCCTGGGACTGAGTGCACTGCCAACTTAGTTTAAAGGTTAATTTTGTGAAGCCGTCATTTTCAAGCCAATTATTGGGTCGCATTTGGTTCTTTAGGGCATCATTTGGGACCGTTTGATTCTCTATCCATCGGCTAGCAACGCTGGTTCGGCTATTCCTTGCAATTCACTCCCACAACAGCTTTTCCCAAGAAGAATGGCTTAAACTTTTACTCAATCGTGATAAGTCTTCCTGCTATGAGTGCCTAGCCGTTGGGAGTGGTCCAAAAAGAGGTACCGTATACGGAAAGCCTGTTGCTCCGGTACCATTGGCCATATGGTTATACTGCGGTGTGCAAAGAGAAAGAGTCTTGCTGCAATGTAGGTTTCGAGATCAAGATGCTTAAGCAACGGAATAACACAGTTCAGAATCAAGTGCTGGCACCCATTTAGTGTTTGCCATCTAGCCCAGGGGATGATGCTTGGTTAAAATTATTCATTAAATTCATTTGTCCCAAATTGAGGTGTAAGGCTAATACCTGTTTGGCTACTTTCGCAGACAGCGAAATGCTCACTAGAGTTGGAATACCTGACCCGACTAACTCCGCTTGACTTCCCATTGTCATTTGTACTGTCACGCCTGATCTTTGCGAATGCTGACGGTATGCGTCACCATAATATCCTTCGAGGTCATCCTTTTTGCCCTGCCGTTCTCCATGACTGTCCAACCCCCCTCAACATCGTTCGCCTTCGGTGTTCTGCAGTACAATATCGATATGGTCTCTTCGGGGGGCGGGGGCAAGGGCTTGTGGAAGTCGGGGGCACCAGAGCTCGGGCTGAATGGCTGGTCGGCGACGACGCACGTTGGCGGAGGTGTCGGTGCAGCAAAGGTGAAGTTTCTCCTAAATTTAAACCCTCGTCGAATCGGCATTTCCAGGACTTGCCACTGCGGGGTGGGGACGCGGTGTAGAGGCAAACTGCGGGCTATTGATCGTCCCCACCACGATTCTCCGTGCCTCTTGCCCACGGCTCGAATCAAGGGACGAAGAGTGGCCAAGTTACTAGCAGAGATTGCTAGACCTTGTTCCATATATGACAGAATGACAATATAGAAGGGCGCCCCTGTCTGAATATCAGCATATAATATCTCTGTACACTACCAGATTACCTACACAGGAAATCAGGATCCTTGAAGTTGTCTAGGAAGGGAAAACGGGCCAAAACTGCGACGCTCGCCCTATCGTCATGTAAGTAATTGTCAAGCATTTAAAGGAGCATACGTACAAGAATCCCATTGACAATATGGGAGCAAGAATGGCCTTTTGCTGCCATGGCATGTTGAGTTTCCATACCAGTAATATGGCAATCACAGCACAGGTAAGGTCCGATACAAAGCTCAGTGCGCTGTTCAGATATGCGAGATACGCGAGTATCTCAATGCTTATACATGTGCCCTCTTGTTCCCGATTCCAAAAAAAGGAAACGGGTTCACATTGAAAGATTCCGACAAGAACATAACTGGCCAAGCTGAGCAGATTCAGGCCTGTTGTCCCATAGATGAGCCAGGTGTCGAGTCTGGTTACCACGACGCGAAGAAGAAACAAGGCAATGGAGATTTTGATCATGATCATGCAGATGGAAAAGGCCGGTGTGCATAACCACCAGTACTATAGCATCATTAGAAAGGGCCATACACCATGGCTTGGTTTGAGTGCAGGAGAATGCGCACCATTAATGCCAGAGGAATTTCATCAGGATCCACGTGCACAAAGTGCCTCCCTGCGCCGTGAATGACTCCAAGATGCCCAAATATCGTGTACAAGGTAAAGGAAACCTTGAGAATAGTTAGCATTCGTCAATACCCAACCAACATATTGGATTGCCGGAAAGAAGCACACCATGGCAGCAAGCATGAACCAGTCATCCGACCCAAAGCTCCTTGTCAGATGCAGCCTGACATAGCATCTCAGAAGAGCAGAAACCAACGAGATTGCGAGGAGCGTGTAGCCGACAGTCAACAGCTGTGGGCCCCTGTTTTCATCCGGTACTGTCGTAGAAACATTATACATGTCTGTATGGGAGGTGAATATTTTTTGACGGAATAGTGAAATGTAGTATGGACTCAGAGAATTTATGAACCAAGATTGCGTCGACGGGATGGTTAAATCAAATCTTCACGACAAGGGTATGCGCAGCTTCCCTTTGGCAGTTATGTTTCATCTGTATTCCTTTGATAGTAAAGGTTTCGGACTAGACTAGCACTGCCAAATGGGCGGAGCAATCGCCACTAGATCGGCTTCCAACTCAACTTAGAATCACTTGGGGGCCTGTTGCTGATTTAAGTGCTTGGGGGGGGTATCATTCAAAACCAGCCCGGGTGGCGGTTTGTGGAGACTGGGCGGCGTTGTGCATTTTGCCCACACAGCCTTACCACTTGGCCCGCGGCGCAGCCGGTTTCACTCACATAATAGCTCTCCCCAGGCTGATCCCTCGCCTGAACGGGTTCGGTTTCACTTCCCCTTTGAACTAGCATACCCGTCTCTTTCTGCGCCCCCTACGTCGGGACCAACGATGCAAGCATTTCGTCCACAAACAGAGTAGCCTTGAAGAAACATCATGTTGTATCAATTGCCTAAATCATCTCACTTACTTTGGGAATTAAAAGGGGAATTTTCATGCACTTGGTATCTCCGCGGCAATGAAATAGGTGGTCGCCGGTCATAAAGCCTTGGTGAGATGCGAATACTACACAACTCTATCAAACTTTGCAGGCCATCCGAAGACGGCGGGTTGGGGTTGCACGGATACCGAAGTACCTTGTTAAAGATGACATCGTCACAATGGGAACGACCTGAAAGCCATCCATAGGCCGAAGCAAATAGTTTGTCGCATGTCGGTTGAAAGATCTGATAAGAGTCTAGTCCCAGTTCCATGACCCTATGGGGTTGTGCAGCAGAGGCCCGAAGCTCTGGATTAGCAGGGTTGAAGATTGATCTGGCCACATGGCCAAGATGAGACACTCCAAGCGAACGGAAGTGACATCTGCAGGCACGGTAATGCGGGTGGAGCCAAGTCCGAGATCGGGCCTAAGACCTTACAAGGCGATACAAGGGTTTTTCACACAGTTCAGATAGCTCGGAGTCCGCAATCTAGTGCAAAAGCGGCCCATTTAATGTCAAGTCAAAGTGCCACAGGCGCCTGTGCCGGTCTTTCATATACCCCCCATCGCCACAGTCACACATGGTTGAGTGAGGAGGGATTCGCTCATTCTCCTTTGCTTGCTCTGGAGAAGCACGGAGACCAGGCTCAGGGGTGTGGGTATTTTGGTGCAGCGCCGCAGACGCGCAGCGGAAAGTCTGCCAAAGTACCCCGTAGTCCATGCTGCCATGTTTCAAAAACACCTCGCCGTTTAGCGCACAAGGGCTGGCCGTCGCAGTCTTTGCTTCACAGCAAGTTCCTCAACGTTGCACTGAATTGTTCAGCTGAGGGCAGGCGGGGGACCCAAGGTGGGACCGCGATGGGCGGCCGTGGGACTTTGGCAGCACCATTGATTTGGAATCCACGGCCGCTCATCGTGGTGGTGGCCAGCCCTGACGTTGCTTGACAGCCCCATCCAGGTTGGTCTTCCCTATATGCCGGGTAATATTAATAATGCCAAGTTGGCTATCTATAGTTATTGTCGTGGGGGAGGTGGCTGTATACGAAAAGGTGAAGTCTGACAAAGCACGAAGGCTGCTTGAATGAGCTATTAAACGAGGATAAAACGCATTGACACTCTGCTCATCATCATTATCATGAATATTGAGCACCGGCGATAAGGAACCTGGAAAGTCGCTAACACGAAGCAGTGGGGGCAATTGACCAATAGAGGAAACCCCCCCTGGCACTTTCCCATTAGTATCCAACCTCTGATACCCTTTTGGATTGTGAGACAAGGATTATTGGTGTTAATTGTCAAAGCGCTCGAGCATGCTGTGGAGAAGCTAAATTTCAGGAAGCATCCAGATGACCAATGATAGAGGCCTTGTGGATATTCCTTCTACTTTTTGACATGAAGCGTGCTCTTTTCATTCGCATCCCTTGACGATCTGACTCGCATACTCGAATTATCCCAGCTTTGATGGTACCGTACATAGTACGTTTCGAGAAATATGCTTTCTTATCCGCGACATCCCCGTACATTATGGCTACTACGTGGCAAAAAAGGTCATGTCACAGCCTACCGTGGACATAAGGGTGGTACAAGCTAAAGCCAACAACTCTCGGTCTGTTTCTCATGCAACTATCGTCTATCTTGGCGCAGCCTTAATCCAGCCATTGCCGTCCTGACATTGGCTGCAATTAATCTTATATCTGGAGCTGCAATATTGATACTATGATATTGCATAGCGATGGTTAATCTAGAGCCAACTACCGACGATTACTATTTCACACGGCATATCAATCTGATACGCGTACGAGTCTGGAAGCAAGAGGAAGGCGTTCATGATCCAGGAGTGGCTCAACACGACCGATCTGCACGCCATATCTGTCATATCAGTCCTAGGCCCCAGTTTCCATTATCCATCTGTCCGACCTGACAGGTCACCCATGTCAGCAACCCGGTCTAAACACGGATCTGTCACCGGAGGCAGGCAGGGCCTTTCGGAATGACCCACCAGCCCGATGTATCCTCATCCTTAGTGGGGCGTGCCAGTCGCAGCTGGGTGGGCAGCTGGGAGTTGACGGGGAGCCAATGGATTCAGCTTTACCCGGTACAGTAGCACTGCTCGCGCGGCGCATGAGGCAATTCCCTGACAAGCGATCGGCTTTGACTTGTATATTGAAGTGGAAGATGAGCGCTGCGGCGCATTTCCTACGCCTGCGTCGAGCACCAGCCACCAGGATGCAGGATCCACCTGCACTTGTCAATAACTGTAGTAAGAGTAAAAACGTCGCACTTGAAGTAGGGGGACTGTGGAGAATGCTGGTAAAGAGGGCAGAGTAACTCGCCAATGCTACTAGTGCTACTAGGATAATGAGTAATTCGCTCTTTTTACACGGATTCTTTATCTAATTAATTGAACTTAGTAGAGAGTTGCACTGCCATCCTGCTACTGCCTTTGATATTAAGCACAAAATATCAACTTTGTATTTTATCGATGGTTATACTTGCTGCAATTACTTTGGCATGACACCTTGTAACTCAAAGCACATACAGAAGAGCAATCTGAGCGCAAAACACAAGGATCAACCCTACTCGGACGTGCCAAAGTGGGATACTAGAAAAATAGCACCCTCAAGCCATGTTCCATTAAATAAAAGAGTGAGAGTATAAGATCGAGGAGTGGGTTAAAAGGCTCAACAGAAATACTTTTCATGACATCATTTACTGCAAATACAACATAGGATGCTGGTTGGACGAATGGGTCAAGGTGCGATTACAATCGTGACGCTCATAAGGGACTGTCGGCGGGCCAGGTAAACTTGCGGGGAAATAGGGCGGGACAGCATGGTGACCCACAAGGCCTCAACCCTCCGGCGAATACCATAGATTTTCATGACGGCGGGCAAATTTGGCGCCTCAAAACGAACTCTCTATCGTGATTTGAGCCTACAATGTGGCGTACGTTGGGCACCACCCCACTGCAGAGATGCTCTAACTGGAGCCTGAAGGCATTGAAAAAAGGAAATCCTACGAGGAAAGCATGCCATCCCATCTTCAGAAAAGACAATCACTAGTTTTGATAAGTACGCCATGCTTTGGTCCCGTCATTCCTCTTTGCCAGAAAGGTCACATTCGCTTCCTGAGGCTTAAGCCTATTCAGGAAGGACAGGACAAACAGCTCATTGAGTGTGAGCTCTTCAGCTGTCAGCTTCTTGGCTCTGGGGGTAGTCGTCCGTACGAAGCCTTATCCTACGCATGGGAAGATGACCGCAATTACCGGTTCATCAATGTCAACGGCTGTGAGATGCGCATCACTGAAACCTTGTTTGATGCCTTGCAGAGTCTTCGTGATCCATCCTTGGAGCGAATCATGTGGATAGATGCCATTTGCATCAATCAGGAAGACTTGGATGAAAAGGGGCAGCAGATGCAGTACATGGCCAATATATTCGCCAAAGCAAGCCGTGTCATTGTTTGGCTTGGATTGGCCGAATCAGAGAGCGATGAAATACTTGAAACCCTGCAAGCATCTGCCGCCGATATCCTCGAGATGGGTGAGAACGCAAACGCCGAGAAGTCCTACCTCAACGAGCTTCCAATCTATAGACTCCTTCAGCGGCCGTGGTTCCAGCTCATTAGGGTAAGTAACTAAAGTTCTGCCATCCGCATAGAAATTACTAATAGAGTTGGTCCAGGTCCTTCAGGAGATAGCCGCAGCACGACACGTCCTAATCAGGTGTAGCGATGCTGAGATTGACGGACGTGACTTTTGCGATGGCTTAGCTGCATTGAACTTGTCCTATCGAGATTATCCAGAACTTGAACCAGCCATCAGTTCCGTGGTGAAGCTTATCAGAAGTCCACCCTTCACACCTACAAATACCGTTGGCCAGAAGAGCGGATTTTCCAGGGGCAAGCGCCCTCTGAGCGAGCTAGTGGAAATGTACCATGCCCACAAAGCTACTGATTGACGCGATAAGATTTATTCCCTGCTTGGAATGAGCTCTGATGATCCTAGTGCACCAGGCATCTTGGTTAATTACAAGACATCATGGGGTCAACTTTTCCACCAATTCATCCAGTCCCAGCTCTCCAAACAAGTTCATGTGACGATTCGGGACGATGCGGAGATCGCCGTGATTGACGGTCCTGCGACTGTTCTTGGTGAAGTTTTCTCCGTTGGAACAGATGCTGCCCCAGAGGACATGCAGAATGTGAATTTTATATGGAGGGGGGGTGCTTCTGAACATCCCGATTATAAGGAGAAGTGGACCTCTGCCTGGAACATTGTTGGCTCAGGGAAATCCATCCAAAAGGGCGATGTTGTCTGCCTGCTGAGAGGAGCGTCACAGCCAACAATCATCAGGCCGTTCAAGGATCTTGCGGTCATTATAAGGCTGGCCATTGCTCCCACCCAGAAACGACGAAACGGTAGCATTTTCGGAGACATTAAATGGTCCCAGTTTTTGGCATCTATTACAGATTTTCCCGGAGCTCTGACGCTCATTTGGGACTGGGGTGTGTATCCAAACGAGTCGCAAGGTGTAACAAGGTACAAATCTCTCATCAATAGCCTTACCTGGGAACATCCAAAGATGCAGTTGGAAGATTACATGGACAGAACAATCAGCTTACACAAAGTACGCTTGATGGTTGACAAGTTGAAAGAATTCCAGGAGGCAGACGGGAAACCTGAACAGCTAATAGTCGATATGGAAAAGGTTCTAATTTCCATACAGTGCCTGACGTTTGCTGGCGTGCCTGAGAACCAAGTGAAAAAAGAAAAGCAGAGGCTAGATTCCATTGTCCGCTTACTTGTACAGCGAGGCAAAGAATTCCCGCTACTTTCATGGGCAGCGGAGCGCAACTGCGCGTCCGCCTTTGAGCTTCTGCTGGGTACAGGGAAGCTAGACCCAGACGCCAGAGACTTTTCCGACCAGACACCATTATCGTGGGCAGCGCGGAATGGAAACGAGCGCATCTTCCAGTTACTGATTGACACTGGCACGGTTAAGCCAGGAGCGCAAGACCACAGAGGTTGGACGGCGCTTTCGTGGGCTATACAGAGCGGGAACAAGGGCATCGTCAATGAGTTGATGTCTCGTGATGATGTTTCCTTAGATGCGCAGGATAAGGAAGGACGGACACCGCTGTCGTTGGCAGCGCAATATGGGCATATTGCCATTTTCGAGATGCTAATGTATCCTCGTGTGCATGACCTGGGCGCCCCAGACAACAAAAGACGCACGCCACTCTCATGGGCAGCACAGTATGGGCATTATGGGGTTATCAAGCATGTACAGGACCACTTTAAGGGTTACCGCGAAAATGACCTAGAAGCCCCGGATCACAACGGGCGGACGCTGCTGTCGTGGGCAGCACAGTACGGGCGTGGTGCAGTTGTCGAGTTGCTACTCAAGAGCGATCGTGTTTGCCCGGATTCTGAGGACGATGAAATGAGGACGCCGCTTTCAAGGGCAGCAGAAAACGGACATGATGCAATCGTCAATGCGTTGATTGGCACGGGCAAAATTTCACTAATCACAAGTCGCAGGGATAATGACCTCCTGACACCAATGCTGCGGGCAGCAGAGAATGGGCATGATGCCGTCATGAGGCTGCTTCTTGAAACTGCCATTGACCCAGACGACAGGGATAGGAATGGGCGAACATCTCTGTCCGAAGCGGCAGAGAACGGACATGAAGGTGTCGTTAAGCTACTACTCGACCGCGGCAAAGTTGAGGAAGACGGTCGGGATATGAACAAGCGGACGCCGGTATCGTGGGCAGCAGAGAAGGGTCATGAGGAGATTGTCAGGTTGCTTCTGGTTTCGGGAACATTTACCAAACTGATTACCGACAGGAGTGTGAAAACCGAGTTATCATATGCAGGGAATCATGGCCATGAGGGAATTGTGAGGATGCTGATGAATGCTGGTTGGGATCAGGAAGATTGTGATTGGTCTCAGTACCCCCGCGCTGTTAGAGGAGAAACTCGGATCGAAACAAGAGCTTTAGATTAAAGGCATACAGAATAGAATCACCACATTTCCATTTGAACGAATTATTTAGTCCGTCATGCCCTTGCTGTAGGATCATGGCAAGCTCATGAATAGACTTCGCATTCGTTCATAATCTGGACTTCCTAGACCCGTGACTGCGTCCCACCCACGAGCAGCGCGAAATGCCTCATCAACGCCACACCCCCGATTCGCACCTGTCACGATGTCGTTGAGCATGTCCGGGTTACTATACAAGACTGGGTTGATGAACCCGACCGATTCTTTACCAGCATGCATGCGCTCGCTGTTGATTAGCGTAATCATGGAAGCAAACACTGGGTTTGATGCTGATGTGCCAGAGATGGGTTCCCACTTTCCCTTGATTGCAACCATGTAGTTGTCGGCTCGGGCTGCTACATCAGGGTAGCCTCTGCCTGTGCTGCTGAAACAATCCTGGATATTGTCCAAGTGATCTTTCTCGATGGCCTTGTATAAGGCAACATTTGGGGCTTGATAGGGAGGAGCGAGGAAAACGTTGCTAAAGCCGCCCCCGGACGAAGTTATCTCCTTGCGCCAAGTCGTTTCGTTTGTGGTGGCTCCCGGCACCCGAGGATCCGTTGACTTTAGCATTTGTGTTCCTCCCACACTAGTCACCCAAGGGCAAGACGATGGAAATGTAGGACTGAACCTCCCACCACTGCCATTTCCCGTCGGATCATTGATACAGTAAGATCCAGATCCACTAGTTGTACCATGGTCGGATACGCTGACGACAACAGTTGTGCCCATAAGGCCCAGTTTCAGGAACTCAAGGCACTGGCGCTGCAGGTAATTCGGACTGAACTCGGCTTCAGTCCAACCCCACGAAATAGATAAAACCTTGGGCGGCGATGATTTACCGCAGTCACAGTGAGTGGTGGTGCATCCTGGTGGGTAGATGACTGGGTACTTTTTGTAATCAGGGTTGATAGGATCACAGTAGTACTTGTCAAATGCTGCGAGCATGTTGTCGAGATTTCCCAGCTGTTCATAAGAGCCGACTTCAACGTTGGTGACTTCATGAGGCGATGCGAGCCCCATGGCGTACTCGAAATCCAGATTTGGCTCTGTATACCAATTTCCGGTGAGATTTCGCTGGAGGTAGCCACCATTGATGGCATCGACCTTGGGACGGTGGCCAACAAGATTTTTCTGGAACTGCTTAAAGAACATGTCCAAATCTTCTGGAACCCATGAGTACCAAGATGCTTCAAAGATCCCAAGGGAACTGTTGGGGTGTGGCACTACATCTTCGGGGATATTGTACAGTTGTCGGAGACACCTCAAAGTCGTGGTATCGAGACAGCCTTCCGGAAGAGGAGCCAACTCAGTGACCTCATCATTCAGAACGACCTGTTGTCGGGGAACTTGCTGATGGGTCTCCACAGGTAAAGCCGCCAGGACATAGTCAATTGACCCGGCAAGTGACTCTGGGATGTGATAATGTTGGGAGGCAATCTGCTCTTGACCTGTTTCCCGGTGTGTTTGGTGATAAAACGTAGTTCCCAGGAGTAGGTTGGCCTCTTGAATGGACAGGTTCAAGGACAGATGACCGCCGCCGTACGAAATATTGACTTGGCTTTTGTCAATTCCCGATTCTTCAAGCCACTCTATCACTTCGAAAACAGTGTTCGGCTCGGGTGCAAACATGCAGGTGACCTCTCTGGCTGACAAGTGTTGGCCATAATCCGGCGAAGTTGGATCAGAGATGCGTAGCAAGGTTTGGGCTCCGAGATCCGCATTTTGGATGGTCAAGGCGATTGACACCCGGAGCAACTGGCTGGGATCAGCCTCATGGCCCTGACTCCATTGACTCAGATCCAGTGCGCTTTCTCGGCGCAACAGATTAGCCCCAGCGCATCTACTGATTGCAAATAATAGCAATGGCGAGAATCTCATTGTTGACAGCTGGGGCTGTAACGGTTAGTAACCGTCAATGGTGTTGATGGATGACACGAGTACCTACAGGACAATCCAAGGCTTTCTTTCTCCAGAAGGGTATGATTCCGTGTGGGGAGAGCAGCTCCAGGTTTTGCGGGGGCGTAGTGCAAGTAAGTAGACAGGTTTTCTTGGCGGCCAGGCACCGTTCCCTGAGTGTGGTGTGTTTTCGTGCGGCAGGCTCGGCCTCGTCTGGGCTGGTGGTGTGGTGGGGCGGTTTTTATTGGTTTGCCTTGTGGTCCAACCATTGGTGATCTCCCAATTTGGGCTGCGGCTAGCCGCCAGATGCAAGGGGCAATGCGTTTTTCTCAGCATGGGGTTTCGTTCAGGGCTGGTTCGGAGCGGGGGATCTTACTGTATTGGTAACACTGAACCTGACTTGGCAGAGGCTTCAAGACCGGCTGGATTATCGGTGGCTGAGCTATTGGAATGAAGTACAAGAAATCGGCCTAGTCGAGGTCTGGAGATCAGCTGAATATGGAAATCAGTAGAAATAAATCAGCTCAGTGGAGGCTTTGAGACACCAGATGACTTGTTGGTGATCGAACTATTGGGATCAACTGTAAGAAACCGGCTTAGTGGAAGCTGGGGAAACACCAGCTGAATGGTTTGTAATCAAACTATTGAAGTCAATTGTGAGAAATCGGTTTAGTCAATGCTTTGAGAGGCCGGCTGGACTGTCGGTGGCTGAAATATTGGAATCAATTGCAAGAAGTCGGCTGAGTGGAGGCATTGAGATCATCTGAGCTGATGTGTCTTGGGCAAGACAACAGAAAGGACAATCTAGACGCCTAGTGAGTATATATATCGTGGCTCATGACCGCATTTGAGCAACAGACCATCATCATCAACTCATCTCAATTCACTCTACAACCTTCCTCACCTATCATATCAGACAGCTGCCTTTAAGCTCAAGACATCTCGTCCAACCTCATCAACGCAACAATGAAGTTCTCTGCTGCCCTCGCTTTCGCCGCCGGTGTCTGCCGCGTCTCTGCCAGTGCTGGCATTGGCCTTGTAAGTTCCCTGTGAATGATGTTTGATCCACTTTCTAGTTACTGACCTGCAAAACAGCCCTTCTGCCTTGCGGCATGCGCTCCTCTCCTCATCAACCCCATTGCCTACGCAGCCTGTTCCGCAGGGTGCGGTACCCTGGCTGTTGCTGATGAGGATGTCAAGAAGAGCCCTCGCTTCTTGGACGACGGAACTGTGGTTTTCGAGAAGGAGTCCGCTCAGTGTGCCGAGGCATGCAAGGCGCTCAAGAGCGACCACCTCGCATACTCTGCCTGCCTTGGTGGATGCGCCGCTGTCACTGATGGCCAGAAGAAGTAGAGGTTCCTGTAATGGACTAGCACATGGGTGCGAGCAAGGATTTGGGTGGTTGTGTACTGCAGTAGTCCCTGGACCGATCTGGCTAACAACATGGCCAAGGGCGCTACTAGAAACAGCCCTGCATTAATAGAAGTCAGAAGTTGTCCTATAACAGAATGAACACCGTGTTTTAGCATGACCACTGTGAATAGCATCTTGATGTCGACAGGATTATGAAATGTCCAGCATTGCTCTGCTTCTTGGACAGACCACCAACGCAAATCGGCGTACTTGGCTGTGTACGCGTCCACGCGGCGCGGGCCGGTCTGTCCGAAGCGGGTTCACAGCCCGAGGCACGTAGTGAGCGGCGCGGTCCGCCCGAAGTGTGGCTAATAAAACGCCACACACGACTAGGCCCACTCAATCGACGGCGCCACCTCCCTATGATGGCGCCCTTCCGCATCAGAACACCACATTTCCAACGCCATCATTAGATGCTGTATGGCCGTGGCGTAGTATGAAAGTGGTTTAACCAAGACTTTGGTAAGCTCGAAGTGTAATGCTGCAGGATTCCGTCCGCCCAGTCGCACTAGTAAACTTGTCCCTGGCCTGAGCTGGCGATGCTGAGGGCTGACTTGTGGAGCGTCCATCTACCTCTGCGTCATGGATTTATGGATGGTGGGGGGAGTAATTTGCAGTCTGACGCGCCCTCTAACCAAGCCTGGCGTGTTGAATGGGCTTGGCAACGCCATGACCACCATTTTCCAATTTTGAAATGCCCAGCCCACCTACCCTATGCCGTTCGAATAACAGACTTAGATTCTTACTGGAAGTCTCGGCGTGCGTCTCAGTAATTGAATTAGTAGTGTTCATCGTTTTTTTTTTTGTTTTTTTTTTGCATTGAACACTTTGATTCCATAGCCGAAACGGCGAGAAGTCCGTGTTTCGTAAAAGAGCCTGTCTGGATTGTGGAAACAATTTTTTGGTTAGGTGGGGACTCCACCCACAGAGTGCATAGTTGATGAGGTTGAGCAACAATAACTACGAAATCATTCTAACATTCTTTACGTTCTAGACAGAAGCAGTATTTTCACACCCTGCCTCAGAATTATTTTGGAAATTACTGAGGCAGACAGTGCTTAGTTCGTCGCCATCAGCGGCGTTTATCCCGTTCTAGACTAATCTGAGAGCGCAGCACGTCTCAAACCCGCAAGACCGCTTTGCCTCCCTATCAAGGTGTCAGAGCTACGCCAATAAGAATGAGTATCTCATACTCCCGCGCTATGTGCTGGAGATTTCCCGGCTGGTGTAATCGGAATATGTGTCTCAGATTGGCAATCCAGGTCCCTGTCACCGCTCAACAAGATCGAAGAACTCGCTTTTCAATAGACTATACATGTGCTACCGGAATTCTGTTCCCTCCTCTTCCTTTGCGATAAATCCTCCGAGGCTCGTACTGCTCTTTCCCTCCTTTCGTCGGGCTATCGGCGTGGCTTGAGCCTAATAAGGATGGGAGACTGCCTTATACAGCGTTCGCAAAACGAAAAGCAAGACATGCATTGCACTATTGATTCTGCGGCAATAGCTGAAGAGCACGATCGACCCACACGGCAAGGATTAGGATGTGATAGCGCATGAACTAGCATGTTGACTGTTGCTCCGTCCCCGCTGATTGGCCGCTGATGCTGGACGAAAGCGCCAAAGTGCGTGCGTCACCCCGCCATGTGAGCTTCGTCGTTGCCATTTTCGAACAACCCCCAATTGCTTAACCCGTAAACAGTTTCGGACCAGCATCTCAAGTGGATCGTCACCATTTTTGTCGGAACGGCTGAAGTCTTTCAAACATGGGCCGTGAGTTCAAAGTGAAAATTGGGATTTATTTTGCCGCGCCTGGCTCTTTTAGTTATATTGACCCACAAGTCTAGACACTATTGATTTAACCCTTGGAAGTGATCGCCCTCGCGGCCTCACTTCCAAGGGATGTGCCCGCAATGCCGCGGCAACCCGAGGTATCGTTGACTTGTGGTTGAGAATCCTATAGCCCGTTCATTGGGAAGGCTGATAATCATCTGACCCCAAAACCTCATCATGTAAGCTCTTCAGGTCGCTATCCTAGTTATGACTCGTGGATATGAGTCCACCTCACAGTGCTGACAAGTTCAACTTGAAGCGATAGCTAATTAAATCTTTTCAGTGATTTGCATAGGAGAGAGAATTGTAAATATCATGGTGTACGTCCTGTGAATCTCTGTTTTCAATTTATTCATCTCCCAACCGTTTGGCTGCCCTGCGCAAAGTGACGGTCACCCTAGATACTCCCCACAGCCTTATTAGCGTTATCAGTGGAAGACACCCAGCGTATGAACCTAGCCCACGACAATGTTCTTAACTCGCGTGAATATAGAACGATTACCGTCTTCCTCGGCCATGTATCCAAGCCATTCTCTTCTTCCACTGTCAATGTCTGCTTCGGCTGGATTGACACACTTTGTTTCTACGTCACTAATTAGCCGACCGTTGTCATTGTTTAGCAAGCGGAGTGACTGACTATGGTATAGTTTCCAGCCAGTAAACATGACAATGAAAATGGGAATGACCAGGTAAGAAAATATGAAGCCCTTGAGATCAAACGGGCTCAACAATGTAGTGTAACCCGAAATGAGGACTAGGAACAGATTGGCGATAAATATGATCCAAGGTACGTATGGATATCCAATCGATTTAAATGGAAGTGAGGACACTGGCATATTTTGGGCTTTGACCGCTGCACGGAAGCGCAAATGAGTCAAGCCGATAAATGCCCAGGCAATGTAAGCCGCGGCGCCTGAGATGGACAGCAAGTAGCTGAAAACATTTCCGGCATTTTCTGTAATATTTAGCAGCGAAATCAAGCCGAATAAATTTGTAAAAACAATAGCATTGACGGGAACTCCGTTCGTGGTGGCCCAGGCCAAGAAATGCGGCGCTCGCCCAGCCTTGGCTTGTGCAAAGATGGCGCGACTAGCAATGTAGATTGCAGAATTAATCGAAGACAGCAGCGTAAAGACGACGATTGCGTTGATCAAATGCCCGGCTTCCTTCCAGCCAGCCTGATTCAGTGCAACAGTGAAAGGTGATGATGCTGACTTTGACGTGGCATTCAATAAGGCTTCAGAGTTTGAGGGCACAATTAAGCCGGTGAAAAAGACCATTCCCACGTACACGATCAGAATGCGCCAAAACGTTTGCTTCAGAGCCTTTGGTATGTCCTTCTTTGGATTTCGAGATTCTCCGCCAGTGATAGCAACGGCTTCAGTGCCCGAGTACATGACGGCAGCCAACACCAAGACCTTGCCGAATCCATTAATGCCATTCGCGAAAGGACCAGGGTCTTTCCAGTAACGAAAGCCAATGTAATCGCCGCCAATGGCACCGGTATCAAGAAGACTTTGATTTGTTAGACGTGCACAACACGCAGAGAGCCTCTTTGCTCCACTTACATTGCAACAAGGTAGAGCACAAGCGTTACGCCAAATTTAAAAGCAGCCAACCAGAACTCCATTTCTCCATAGACCAAAACCCCAAGAAGCGAGGTGCACATGAAGAACGCCCAGCAAATTAGGATCCAACCATAGTTTGGTATCTTGTCAGTCCAGAAACTCAGGATTAGTGCGGCTCCGTTGTACTCATTTGCCAAGATGGTTCCCTAATATGACCGTGTTGATTAGCTCCCTCGTCAAAACAGCCAGATCTGGAGGCCGTTACTTACCCACATGTACCAGTAGTTCCAGCCAAGAGCAAACGACAGAGCGGGGTCCACGAAGCGACCGGCAAACTCGTTGAAAGATCCGGTGGTGGGAAAGAGGGTTGCCATTTCACCCAAGGATTGTGTGACGAAGAAGACATCGAGGCCGACGATGATGTAGCCGATCAATGAACCGACTGGACCAGAGTATTGTAGTGCATAACCAGTGGCGTAAAAAGTTCCAGGACCTATGACTCCGCCAAGAGCGATCATCTGCAAATGTCTAGACTTAAGCGCACGGCGAACGCCATCGTCAATGATGACATGGTTGTCTTGGGGAATGACCTTGCCCACTTCGACTTCAGTGGATTCATCGACTCCTTTGGGAATGTCTTTGGCGATTGACTCTGTCATCTTGCAAAATCCTTCCTCGCGCTTATGGAACAGAGCATTTGCCAGACGTGGGACTTGGGAATGAATCTGACTGCGTCGTAAAAACTGTCAAAGTGAGAATTTAGACTGCGCGCATGTCTTGATTCTGAGATAGGTGAGGACTACCTCAAGCGAGGCCGCGTAGGTGAAGAGCCAAATGAATGATAAGCTGCATTCCTCCGGGGCTTGTTATCAGGTCCCTGGCTGGCAGTCGCGTTGTAAGTGGAGAGTCGCAGTGTCCGACAGTCTGATGGCCAATCAAACCCCTGTTTACTTACTCTGATGCTCCGAACGGGCGTTCTCGTTCACTAAGCTTATCAGGTAGTGGTCAGAATACAGGGAAAACGGTGTTGAACCGATGATCTAATCTCGAATGGTTGCTAGTATTGGGGCTTGGAACGGACCAGAATTGCCAAGCTCGCTAGATGGGCATCAGAAAGATGGTAGCTATTGTGTTACATTTCTTTGACTTGGAAACCCTAGTACCAGATAAAAGAAGAATATATAATTGCATGGTCGTGAAAGAGATGATGACATCTTAGGTCCATCTGCCCATGAAAAAGATTTGTTACTTAGTCGAATATATAGATCCGCATCGTCTTTAATGAGAACCAAGTACTTGGTATTCACTTATGGCTTATTTTCCCTGTTATCTATTTCAATACAATCAACGCTAAGAGCAGCGCTCAAGCACCCTCGTGGGTTGGAGGGTCATGGCCGAGGACTTTCCATAACTTGGACTATACACATACTTGGCGATTAGAAAGCGAAGAATCAAGAAAGCAAAATAATTGAGTGAATTCTAGCTTGACTACTAACTCTATTTTGAAACCAGTTAAAGACGTAGCGTAATTGGCAGGCTAGTGTAATGAAGGTAAATGTCCGATGAAATTGGTAATCCAGGTTTGAAGTAGCAATGAGCCTAAATTGTGCAACTTCAAATCGCCAATATCATCTCAGAGGAATGCTGTATGTCATATCAGAACTTCTGTAACAATACCTCCATGGATGGGTAACGTACGGCACTGGTCTGGTCACACTCATGCGTTGCGGCAAAGATCAAGACACCAACCGAGAGTCTTTCCCTGTAGTTGCAATGTTAATGACTTGCAACGCCATAGGCTAATCTATGCTTACACTCTGAATGCAGTTCGTGGCACAATCGACTCCAAGGGGTTCGGGCTATGTGTGTTAGAATTCTTGCCAGGTTAACACAGGGTGGAACTACTCACAGTCGCGACAGCAGCCGCGACGAAGAGAGAGACAATCATGGCGGTGACCTTCATTTTAGAGACGGATTTTTGAGGTTTGAAAATGGATGTTCAAGGAAAAAGAAGTAAACTAGAGTGATAGAAAGCTGAATGAATGTTGAGCATGTAGTGACGGGATAGGTGTGCCTTTTAATATTGGGATTTTATTGAGCCGGCATTAACCTAATAACGTAATTAGAGTATACAACCCCAGTCAAAAAGGAATAATACTATGACTAAAAGCACGCGAGAAATTCACTGGAAGATCCCCTCCTACGTGCGCTTTGTGCAAGAAACAAACCCTATTCTCGGCAAACTATCCCAATACCGAGCAAGAGATAAATGCACCCACTTCTGACACGACTGCGGCTCGTTTCATCAAAACCAGGTCCAAAAGGCCTATAACATTAGGCCCTCACAATTAAGAAGGATCTCATATTTTTAGATAAAGTTCGCTTCGAGTTAACCCAGGGCCTATCGAATTGTATTGAATTTTCCTCTTCCAAATGGATATTCTCATTTGAAAGCTTGACAATCGTTGTGTCGGAGATGGAGAAAAAAGCCGAACTCAACCAAAAATCTGCCCTTTTGCCAATTACAATTGATGAGAATAACACGCCAACGGATTATTCAACCCTCCTGTGACCATGATCGCAGTGAAGTTCTACGTTCATGAGGCACAGTCGGAATGTACCGAAAGATGTAGTCTAGGCTCCACTGTCTGGATTAAAGCTCCAGCTACTCCCCACAGCATCTCCCCACTATGTCGGAGCGGAGCGAGACGCTAATAGCCACAGCCCAACAACGCTCACCAATGCGTAATCGTTGTGGGCTAAAGCTAGGGAATTCAAAAGGCAAAGCAATGGCGAACAGACGCTGCAAAGATCTGAATAAAGAAAAGAAAAACCAGACCAAGAGTCCAATCACAGAGGACAAACAAGACATAAGCCGGCGTTAGAGCAATAGAGAAATAGACGAGGGTCAGAAGGCATCAACATCTCAATGGCTACGCCCACTAAGCATAGGTTTGCAGATCTTGCCCGAGGACTTGTCAAAACTTGGACCATGCACATGCTTAATGATAAAAAAAGAAAAATATAGAGCCATTCAGTTTAAACCAACAGGTTGATTTTAAATTAGCTATCGCCTTTTATAGGCCAAGCATTGAAAGACATGGTCTACTTGGCAAACTGGAGTAATGAAGGTACATATCTTGTTGAACTGGCAATCCAAGTTTGGATTGCTACAGAGCTAAATTTCCCGAAATCCACATTGACAATAAATTATCAGACCAATGCTGACTGTCATGTCAGAACTTGCGTAAATCATGCCCGTGGCTGGATTACCTACTGCAACGGTCTGGCCAGGCCTAAGGGAGACTGCAAATATCAATACAACGGCCGGTAGGCGTCGACTATAGTCACCGTGTTAATTGCTGACAAAACCATGCGATAATTAATACTTACACTCTTCAGGCAATTTGCGAGGCAGTCAGCAAGTGCACGGGGTTCGTTCTAAAACTTGTTAGAATGCTTGCTGGTATAATATAGGGTGGGCTACTTACAGTAGCGACGGTAGCGGCAGCAAAGAGGCCGACAATGATGGCTGTGACCTTCATTTTTGAGATGGTTGCGTGAATTCTGAGGATAGAGAAGCTGGTTAAGAGAAAAGATAACTGGAGGGATGGAAAGCTGGATATTAAGCATCGATAGAGGGGATCAGGATGCCTTTAATATTGGAGTGTCATTAGATGACTTCAAGTTAATAACGTAAGGCAAAACAGAACAATAGTATTACTAAACATCTGGGGGAATCAACAGGAGAAACTAATCCACATGCGCTGCGTGTAGGAAATGAAACCTATTGTCGGCGAACAATCAAAACGCCGACCAGGACCTAAATTTGCCCACTCTTGATTGATCGTTCCCCTTGTACGAGAAAAACTTCTTTTTTACGAAGATGATAATCAATCACTGGATCGGAACTGAAATTCGAATTAGGCAACTGCGTAGTTTAAACAATGAAAATTAATTAACCTTACTTTAAACGTCTTAGTGAAGAAGCTATTACAGATGAGCGTGACAGCAGTAACGTTTTGTATTTATCAAGCGAAGTCAGCACGTACCGAAAGATAGGAGAGCTTCCAGCTCATCCCCCACAGTGGCATCTCCCCACTACGTCGGAACGAAGCGAGGCGCTAAGACACACCGCCCCAACGCTCACTAATGCACGGTCTTTCCGGGCCAAAGCTGGGCAACGGAAAAGGCGAGGGCATGAAAGATAGACATAGCGAAGATCCAAGAAAAAAAGAAACGTAAAAAGGAAGACCAAGACAGTCCAATCACAAAGGCCAACTAAAACATCAGCCAGTGTTGGAGCAAGATAAAAAAAGACAACGGTCAGAAGGCAACACATCAATCGTCACGCCCATCAAATCGCCCCGTGGGCTCTGTGCGTCAAGTCTACAGGGGGGTGTACGCTTGGCGGCTTGAAAATGTTCACTGTGACAGAAGGAGGCGAAAAGTACTCCCCACCCAAAATTCGTGCACGGGGATCGTTTTTGATCAACTATTGCGGGGCTGACGGTCGCCATTCGAATCATGTAATTTTAACCTTGTATAGTCGGATGACCTTGCATGCTGGTGCCTGAGTGATAGACTCGTCCTGGGTTGTGGAAGATGGTCAAATTGTTCGAGAACACGCGATACATTGTACGTGGCTTTTGTGTTTGCTCATGGTTTTGAGATGCGTGCCAAGTCAAGATGGAGAGAATAGGTTAACAATCATACAGTACAGCACTTGCATTTTCTTATCCGGCCGTACAAAATATCTGAAAGTTGGACGATACAAAATAGCATTGACAGGACTTTTTGTTTTCAAAACTAGAAAGTGCACACATCACTCTGCGCTGACCTAGTCTGACGTAGGTCGAGAGGTTAAAGGTCTACTGCTTTTATGCATGGCAACATTTTCCCGGATTTCAATTCCTACATTGACATCAACATGGAGATCCTGGGATAAGAAGGAAAAAGACGTCGATAGGCCAACCAACTCAGCCCCATGTGCAGGTGCCTGGTTGCGATTTCCTTTGCCATCTTAAACAAAGCTTATACTCCCAAGTCCACAGTATCCATGCACAGCTGCAAAGGTAGATCTGGGGACTTGATCAGCCGTTTGCTAATTTTGCAAAGGCAATCATTAATCTTCTCTCCTGTATCATTGGGCAATAAACCCGTATTACAAATCAGCTCGAACCGTATCCCTTCCCCTTCTGGATACGATATCATGAATAGACGCTCTGGCACAATAGTTGGGTTTAAAAAGTAACCAACCCGGGCTGCGACTCCAGAAAACCCAAACTCAGGGTGCTCGTCAATGTTTTGGTGTTGAATGATTGTGTCAAGGTTCGAGTCGGCAGGCCAATCGGTGCAGTTTTCCATTATGTCCCTGAATCCCATGGAATCGGCTTCTCCTATACTGAGGAACTGTTCCTGGAGAGATAGCAACAGCTCGGCCGCTGTTCGAACAGTCCTCAGATTGACCCGGACAGGGACGACATTCAGTGTCGGTCCAACAATGTCTTCTATTCCCTCGAGGGCTAAATTGCGACCGCTGACTGTGTGACCGTACACAACATCCCGAGTTTTGGCAATGTGTGACAGGAGCAGGGCCCATGCAGCACTGGCCACGGTCGCAGTGGTGATGTTCCCGGGAAGACTGGGCAGGTTTACTTGTGTTTTGACGTGAACGCGCTTTGGTGTCGACTCGGGCAAGGTGCCCCGCAGGAACAGGCCTGGCTCAATCTTGGAGATGGATGAACCTTGCAAAACCTTTTTCCAATAATCCATTGCCTTGGGCCGTTGGCGAGCAGCATAATGGAGGAATTCAGGGAAGCCAGGGCCTGGGGGAAATTCCGTATTGTTGTAATCGTTGAGGAGCGATTGGAAGATGCGGGGGAGACAAATGCCATCGTACTGAGCGTGCGACATTCGTAAGCTCAGCCGGATGCCGTGGACTTTGTGTCTCAGAAGCACAAACTCAAGTGGCGGTCTATTTGGTAGAGTGTGTTGCAAATCTCCCAAGCAAAAGCCATCGAAGGCTTCCGTCAGCTCCTCATCCACATCTAGTATGCGTAGAGGCAGGTCGAGGTGACGGGGAATAACCTGCCAATACCTTCCGAGGAGCGATGGAAAGGAGGCGCGAAGGATAGGATACCGATCCAAGGTGGCCATGCATGCTGTCTTAAAGCGCGAAACATCCAGTTCGGCTCCAAAGTCGAGATAGAAGTAGTTGGCAAACTGGCCGTACTTGATTCCATTATTAATGGTTTCCGTTTGGCTGTCAGTGACGGGGAATATGTCGGCGACCTGTCTAGAATTTATACCAAGGTTCAGGGAGTCAATCTCTCGGAGGAGAGCCGCCTTCGTACCCTCATCGATCAGCTCGACGTGAGCGGGTTCCTCCTCAGCCGGCGTTTGTGTAGTTGTCAGCCTGCCCAACTCCTCTAGTGTCTCACTCCTGAAAACATCTGCTACTGTGAGGGTGATGCCGACCTTCCGGGCTGCACTTACGACCTTCATTGCGGTGATCGAGTTGCCCCCGAGCTTGAAGAAGTTATCGCCTAGGCCAATAGTTGCTGGATCGATGTCGAGAACGTGGCCCCAAATGCCTCGCATCTGTAGCTCAGCATCGGTGGTTGGTGCTCGGACTACTCCTCCTCCTGCTATTCGCGCTTTGATGCTGTCAGCGAGAGCCCGACGGCCAATCTTGCCGTTTTGATTGAGTGGCATCTTCTCCAGCACTTTGATCACCTGGGGGACCATGTAAGATGGCAATTGTGTCTTCAGCTTGTCAAGCAGCTGGTCTCGGAGTTTCTGCCTCAGCTGTTGTCGTAGGGGATGGTTACTCAATGAATTCCATGGCCGGCCCTGATGATCATCGGGAAACCCAAACAAAACTCTGCGCCCGTCTTCAGGTGGTTGATAGCGGTGGAAGATGGCATCCAGACCACCTCGCTGTGAATGCTGTCGAGCCCAGCTGAGTTCGACGCGGTAACCTGCCTCTTGGGCGATTTCTGCAAGGTGGACTGCGGAAAGTGAAGGGCAGTTTTGAGACCTTTGGCGCATGGCGAAGAGCCAGCGATGGCTGTCGGCGGTCTGTTTCTCTTCGCTAGTGAGTGAATCAACAATGTGTCGCTCGGTGATTGTCTTGTGGTTTGGGATGTTGGCAATGGCCACGGTGGCCGAAGAGGAGCTGGCGTGGTCACGCAAGAGCTGCAATAGGGATTGACGGTTCAGTCCACGGCCTGCAAAGTCGATCCACTGGCCATCTGCAACATGGTGGACCTTCTGGGATGAACCTGGTTTCTTAACATGTACGACGGCGGCGTAACGGTAACAGCTGAGCTCGTTGGCGGCTTTCATTCTCTTGGGTAAAATCTCCACATGATTGACAAGATCGGGCAGGTTGGTCTTCAAGGCAGTAAAGAAAGCTGGATCAACAAGCAGCTCCAGCTCGGCATCTTCCATCTCTAAGACCCTCTGCTGAACGACATCCTTGCTCAATCTTTGTCTTAAGAGGCGAAGCTCTTTGGTCACCAAAAACTCCCGATAGAGTGCCTGGGATCGCACATCGCCAAAGAAGATTGTATCGACACTTTGAATCCGGCAGATGTCTTGAATGACCCTGAACAGGTACTCCTTGCTCGGAAAGTATTGGACAACCGAGTTCAAAATCACAAGACTGGGCGAGAGCGGTCCGGGCAGTCGTGGGAGGTCTTCCGCCGCTCCCCGGTGGATTCGGACTTTGCCCGCAAAGTTGGAAAGTGAGTTGGCCCGGTCCATGACAAAGTTGACTGCCTTTTGTGACGGCTCTAAGCCGACGTAGCTTTCCAGTCCTTTGCCGAGGTTGAAGAGCATCATTCCAGAGCCGGTTCCGACCTCCAGAACCCTGCCGGCCGGCTGGCCGTTGAGAATAGTGTCGATTCCCTCGTCCAGCCACTCATTCATCTCGTCTTTATCAATATCGGCTCCGTCGTACATGGAAGTCCAGGTCATAAAGTCTCTTCCGACTTTCTCGGCTTGCATATCGTCAATGGTATCGTACTTGTCGTCATCCCACAGCTCCTTCCACACTTCGACATGCTCCATCTCGCTCTCGGTCCCTGCTTCCCGTTTCCCCTCTCTGGCTTGGCTCTGGGGCGCGAGGTGTAGTTTGTCGATCTGCCCGACAGCGACAAAGCCGACGAGCTGAGCATCTCGATCAGGTTCCTGCTTCAACAATGCAACGGCATCGTTGACAGACTCATGGCTGCGGAGAACATGCTCGATCTCTCTCAGCTCAACACGGTTGCCACGGATCTTGACCTGGCCATCCATCCGGCCGAGAAATTCCAACTGACCGTCCGATGGCCGATAACGGACGTAGTCTCCGGTTCGATATGCCCTGATTGGCCGCCTCTCACTGTCGAGTGTGATTGTGACGAAGCGGCCCTCATCTTTCTTGGCATCGGTATATCCCCTCGCCAGACCATTCCCAGTCACAACCAGCTCTCCAACTACGCCAAGGGGCACTAGCTGCTGATGCGGATCCATCACATAGGCTCCCGAATTGTTCAGGGCTCGGCCGATCGGGACCCCATTCGGAAATGTTTCCCCTTGCCTTACGTGATAGGTGGTGCATGATACTGAGTTTTCGGCCGGCCCGTAGGCGTTTATAAGGGTACCCTTGACGAGATTCAGTGCTGCTGAGGTATCTTGCGGGTCATTCCGGTCTCCGCCGACGATCAATGTTTCAAGCTGACTGACAATGGCTGGACAATCGAGAAGAAACTGCTTTAGCAAAGCAGGCGTGAAAAAAGCAGCCTGAATCCCATTGCGGGAGAAGGTCTCCGCCATACCGTTGCAATCCAGGATAGTCTTCTTGTCGATACAAATGAGCGTGCCGCCATTGAGCAGAGAGGCATAAATTTCCCACTCTGCCACGTCAAACGCTAGGCTAGTAACGTGAGCCATGACCGGTGATTGAGGTAGGCATAGTGGCATATTACTGGTTTTGACTACGTGTAAAATGCTGTGCTGCTCAATCATGACTCCCTTGGGCTGTCCGGTGGATCCGGAGGTAAATAAAACGTAGGCAAGACTGGCGGGTGATGCTGTGAGAGGCACGGGGCTGCTTCGAGTCTGGCTGGTGATAATATGTGAGATCGAGACACACTCCGTCTCTGTCTGCTCTATAAGTGGTGGTTTCACGCCCGATCCGAGAAACAGAAGGTTGTGCTCTCCAATCGAAGACAAAATGGTCTCGAGGCGGTTCTTTGGAATGTCAATGTCAAATGGCAGGTATGCTAAGTTGGCTTTCAGAATGCCAAGGAAGGCAATAATTGCTTCGCAAGACCGGCGAGCAAAAACACCAACTAGAGTTTCAGGAGCTAGGGAGCGGTCTATCAACCAATAGGCAAGTCGGTCGGATCGTTCATCTAGTTGGCGATATGTAAGATGTGTGGACGAGTCTTTCACAGCCACCCTGCTCGGATGCATGGAAACCTGCTCGCGGAAGATTTGGACGATACCGGATCCTCGGGGATAATCCCGCTTCTGAATCTCGATTAGACCCATATTAACAAGGGTCGAGTAACCATCACTGCTTAGTAGTGGCATCGAGGAAATGGCACTCTTGGGGTCGCGGAGTCCTCGCTCTAGGACTGTTTGAAAAACTGAAAGGATGCTTCGGATGGTCTCGCCGTGGAAGAGGTCTGTGAGGAAGAAAACTTGACCTCGGAGACCGCCATCTTCCGGGAACAAATGGAACTCGAGATCAAATCTTGACGTTGTCTCAACAGCTATAGACTCTGTCTTTACACCCTCGAGTGAGACCTCTTCGAGTCCCATGTTGGAATGCAGGGCGAATAGCGTCTGGACCAGAGGGTGACGGGAAATGTCTCTATGCTTGTACTGTTGCAGGCTAGCGACGATGTCCTCGAAAGGAACGTCTTGATTGGCAAACGACGCAACTGTAGTAGCGTGAATCTGTTGCACTAGCTCCTCAAACGATTCCTCTCCCTCAATTTTGATCCGGAGGCATTGTAAATTTACAAAGAAGCCAATCATATCCTTAACCTCCCATCTGTCGCGGTTAGCATTGGGAGTGGCCAGTGTAGCATCGGTCGAGCCGGTGAGCCGATAATGTGTAATCCTGAATGCAGCAAGTAACACAACAAATGGAGTTATAGCCCTGTCCCTGCAGAATTCCTGCAGGTCATCATAAAAGGACCCTTCAATAAAAATCCTCTCTATGCCTGCGTTTCCGGACGGAGTGGCGGGACGAGGTTTTTCACAGAAAGACTCTGCCGGCTGACTAGCCTGCAGCTCTGAAAGCCAGTAGTTCAGCTGTTGCTTGTACTCTTCCTTCCGCTCAGGCTGCCGCTGCCATACCGAGAAGTCCTGATATTGGATGGGTAAAGGGTCTATCTTTGATAGCGGATCCTCACCCCGGATGGCTGAGGAGTAAAATATAGATAATTCCTTCCGCAGGACACCCAGAGACCAGCCATCGGATATGATGTGATGCATGGCGATGGATAAAACGTGGGTTTCACTCTCTACACGGTAGAGTGATACTCTCCAACCCAGCTCAGTTCGCAAATCAAATGAAGTTGTCTGGTCGCGATGCAACGCCCGCGCCAAGGCCTCTCGATCATCTGGTGGTATGTCTACAATATCCAACTCCCTGCGTGTAAGGGGCTTAACCTCTTGCAGGCTGCTGCTGCTATTGCTTGAAAAGACTGTCCTTAGTGTGTCGTGGCGGCTCTCCAATGCAAGCAGCGCGCTGTTGAGTGCCTCGAGGTGTAGCGGCCCTCGCAGTTGCATAGCCATTGGCATTATGTACCAAGTTGAGCCAGGATACATCTGGTCCAAAATCCACAGACGGCCCTGGGCGAACGACTGCTCAACGGGTCCCTTGCTCTGTGCCTTCGGAATGCCCAAGGCTCCCTCCCCGCCGAGGATGAGACCATCTCTGGCCACATCTTCCAGCTTGGGGAGATCACAGGGATGCCAAATATAACCAGGGCTCAACACAGAGTCTAGTCTTTGATAATTGCGCTACCTAGGTGAGTATTCAACTTATGCGCGTGTACACACAGCCGTGATGCACTCGTAAGTTTTTGGCAATAGCATACCTAAAATAGCTTCCCTTGCCCAGAGCCACAAATTCCAGGGCATGTCTTCAGACATCTCGTAGGCAAATTACAATTCACTTCCAACATCATGTCCTAAACAAGCCAGCTCGCCTAATTAGCCGCAAAAGATGCGGACCACAAACTCCAAATCCACTGTCCCTCTAGCCAGTCAATTTGTATCAGGTCGCACCTTCAACAAGTAGATCTTATCCACCTCACAAATTCCGGCGCCACCCCCTGAGACCTAGGTGAGAGCCTCGGCGAACAAGGTGGGCTACGAATGAAATCCCAGTTTTTGAGTTCACATCTTTGAGGAACCAACGCAGCCGCAAGATATGTAAATGCTGATCCATTACGACGGAAGACATGTTGGACAACTTTCGGACCGTTTCCTGTCTCTGAATGGCGTGCTTCACCACATTCAGATGACACACACAATAGGCTAGCGGGCTCGTTAAATTACTGTAAGCGGGCGGGTTTTGGACGGTTTGCAACTTCTCGACTGGCGTTCGCGCTGTTAACTGTTGGGACCTGTGCAGGCTTTTTGCAGTTGATGACTGCCTGGGGTGGATTAACTGTTACGACCTGAACCCTCACTTGACTAGCTACCCTGTAGCCCGCCTAGGACGGACCAATAGGAAGGAGGCACGGCAGAACCTTAGCCCGGGGCCGCTATAGCTTAGAGTGATTAATATTATTATAATTATA